>VRLP01005659.1:0-34767 GCA_009660295.1 Lophius piscatorius
AGGCCCGATCACCCATGGTGCTGAGCTTAGTCCGGGGGAGGAGGAGGCGGTATGAGTGGGTAGAACGGAGGGATGGTGTTGAGGTCAGTGGGGTGAGTAGTTCAAATATGATATGATAGTATGATGAGGTATGATAGTATATATAGTATGATATATGATAGTACTTCAATATGGCTGCATGTTGAAAGCAGTGGAAAAAACATTTGCTGCCTCTCAGTCATAAAGATCTAGAATGCTTTCTTTAATTCAATATCTGCATTAGATGAATTGGGTTTTCTCCCACCAGCAAGTGTAAAGAGCCTTAAAGAGAAACGAGGTCGGAGAACCACAACCGTAGTTTGTATCACGCTCTGGCGCTCCTCTCAGATCAATCCCCACTGCTCCCATTTCCATATTAGTTCATCTACGAGCAAAAATTGATCCGCAGCCATGAATCAGAGGTCAGTCAGTCTCATCTCTATCCTGGTCTTCTCATTCCTCTCCGGCCTGTTTTCATTGAAGGACAGGATAAGAAAGGAGGACATCAGAGGGACAGTCCAGGTTAGACGTCCTGGAGACAAAGTCAGAGAGGACAGATTGAGATGGTTCTGACCCGTGAAGAGGAGGGATAGTGGATCTACTGGTAGAAGGATGCTGGAGATGAAGCTGCAGGCAGGAAAATAGAGGAAGACCAAAGAGGTTTGTGGATGTTGTGAGAGAGGACATGCAGTTGGTTGGTGTGACAGAGAGAGATTCAGAGGACGGGGGGAGATGGAAACAGATGATCCGCTCTGGAGACCCCTGAAGGGAAGAGCTGAAAGAAGAAGCTGCTCTGAGATTGATGTGATTTGGCTTGTTTTCTTCTGAAACGGTAAACATGAAGCGACTCAGCTCAGAGTGACTCTTGAGGTCTCGCTGCTCCGACCCCCAGTGGGAGCGCTTTAAACCTGATAGATTTCTCACAGTTTTTTTTGAGATGGTAATGATGGAATGGAATGGAAGAGCACAGCCTGTCCTGCTCTCCCTTCAGCTCACGACCCGCTGGCGGAGCTGAAGGCAGAGCCTGTCTGGAGATAAATACTCTAGTTCATGTGAAACAATTACAAGTATGTAATCTGGGAAGCGGGGGCCTCGTTTCCACCCTCCTATTTGCAAATATGTCTCTTGAGAGGTTCCTGGAAGGCTATGAACACTTAAAACGAGCTCCAAGAATCGATGCCAAGCCGTAATACCAGGCAATGAGTAAGAATATATTTGTCGTTTATTTGACAGCGAATGGCCTCTTGAAAAATGTGGGCTTTTATGGGTTTGATCTACCGTGTGCCGGCCTTACAAACCGTTCTGTTCTTTTGGTCTCGGATTTTTTGTGCTATTATGGGCAGGCCGAGCCGAGGGGCCGTCGTAATATGCTGCCGTTCAGAAGCCTGGAAGCAACGGAAAGTTAGGACAGAATGAAAAATGCGATAAAGTTACATAACCAGCGATTGATTGCCGTATTGTATGATTTTTTCCAAAAATACCAAATTTGCCCAGTCAGCATTAAAACCGTTTTCATCGATAGACTGTTCAAATCGGTTCAAGTGTTTCGTCCCGTAAAGATTATTTCGTGCTTCTGATCAAGCTTGAATTCCATTCACACAAAAAGCTGGAGCAGCAGGGAAGGAACGCGGTGGCCGATGGGCCTGCAGCTCTGAGTTCCGTGGAGAGCCCGTAAGTAAATATTTCAGTCGGCTCTACAATCGTCAGGTTCTTCCTCGTCTTCAACTGGGATGTTTGATCTTAGATAGCAGATTTTTGATTTGAATTTCAAGAACCTTTATTCTTCCTTTTTCATCATCGCACTTTATTACGCTGCTGGGAGGGTAAATTTGCTTCCCCTCCGTTTGAAAGCCCGTTTTTGAATGACAATAAACGAGCCTTGAACCTTAAACCTTGGATGTCACAGTCGCCTGCAGGGATTTAAAAGAGGTTTGCAAATCATGTTGCTCCACTGGCCATGAAAATACGCAGACGGAAAGAAACCGTTGATGATAATGAAATATTTCTGTTATAGAATTCTGATTGATGAATAAAACGAAGGACATCATCGGGACCGCCGCAGACGTCCTTCGTTTTAACGCAACCACTCAAAAACTAGTCTGTGGATCTTTTTCAGATTAAACACACCTGCATGTCTTAATGCGAGGAAGAACTGATTCAATTTTGAGAAACATCAGTTAAGCCAATAAAAGCATTATAAATACATTGGCGTTGTGTATCTATATCTATATATCTATATATATATCTATATATATAAAATCGCGTATATATCATATTTTACTCTAATAGTTCATATTTTTTATTGTTTCTTTTTTACAATAAACACTGTTTTTCAGATATAACTTCCTAGCTGTTGCTCCGATTTAGTCCACATTTATCTGAACGGCATCAAGTTCTAACTTGTATTTTTTCTTATTTTACTCCAATTGTTCATCTTTCTCTCACAAGGGCAGTGTTTTTTCCATGAAACACAAGTTTTCGGTGATAACTTCCCAACCAAATGTCTGATTATGTCCAAATTGGCTAAAATTAATATATACCATGAGATCTATTTTGTATTTTTTCTTCTTAGGTTGAGCTTTTTATGGAAAACATAGTTTCTCCTCCTTAACTTCCCAACATCAGTCCACTTGTGTCTAAATTTAGCTGATATGAATCGACACAATGAAATCTGTCTTGTTTCATTCCTGAGCGCAGAAAAACGACTTAACTATATTTATCCTCATGATTGAGTCACTGTGGGATCTGATACGTCCTGAGTAAGAAACCTGGGTACTGCATTTACAACAGTATCCCAAACTTATTCCCATTACCCAAGAATTCATTTCAAAACATTCCTTCTATATTCCGGTTTCTCTGGTAAAGTAAAAAGGTCTGGGCACAGGAAGACATTTTCACAGCATGAAAACTTTAGTGCCTGAAGGTCCCGAGGCTCCGGTGAGTCTCTGCCCGCGGCTTCTCCGGATTTGATGTTGACCTCAAGGCACATTCCCCAATGCCTCCGCAGGTACCCTGGAGAAGGAGCAGGTGAACAGTTGAAAGAGCCGGAGGGAGATTGACCCAGCAACCCTGTGTTCAGCCCACATGTCTCCTCTCCTTGTTTGACCCTCACTGACTTTGTCTCTGACAATCCCCCCCCCGACTTTCCTTAGAATTATGTGAGCAGGAAGGAATGAAAAGCGGTATTGTTGTCTACACACTGCAAGCTGTCGGTGCGGCGTTGTTTCAGTGGCTCTGTCTGCATAGTTGTCAGCACACAACTATGCAGACACGACTGCCTTGACATGCCTCGGTGGTCCCAGCAACACGTCACGCGTTCGACCGGACAGACAGACGTACGTTTTTACCGGCAGTCTGAGTCAAAAGTCAACAAGTTTACATATGTTTTCAGAAGTATTTGAATTTGACGTATGCTAGCTGAAGAGTCCGTTTCATCTCTCAATCCTCACGTATGAGCCCCTAGAAATAACATGGCGGATTCTGCAGAGACCCCGCCGACCTCTTTTTCTACCTCTGGCTATTGTGAGGTCAAACGACAGGCTAGAAGCTCGCAACTCTCTCTCACGTGCGTTTTCGTTGTCATGTATCTGTAAAACGTTGTGGTTTTTTTTTTTTTTTTTTTTCGTGTTTTACATGGATTTTGTTGGAATTCGAACCAAACCAGCAATGTGGCGACTTTCCGAGGAATTTTGGGCTTGATTAAAATTAACGGAAAGTCAGGGATATTGCAGAATCGCCATCGCCGTTGCCCCTTCCACTGCCGATACTTCGTCTGAACACGATAACTCAAAAACTGTTGCATGGATTCATTTTCAGTTTTATTACCCCATAGACCTTAGCGGGAGGAAGAAGTGGATGGATTTTGGGAAAGATCAGTTCTTGTCCTCTGACACTAGAGGGAGCTTTATCTCCAAAAGTGTCTCTCTTTTACAAATGTCACTCTAATGGTTCATTTTTTAAGATTTTTTTTTTTTACGAAAGACAGTTTTTCGTATGTAACGTCCGAACCGTTGGTCCAGTTTAATAGCTTAGATGAATCAACTCAAGCTGGATCCAACTTGAACTTGAACTTGACTTTCTCCCATTTCTCTATTTGATGTCTCAGCTTCCTCCGGCACTTGCCAGATCCATCGGATCGGATTTTAACATTTCTAAATGCTTCTGAGGGCAAATATAGATTCACAGGATTAACTTCAATCAATTAGTTATTAGATTAGTTAGATTGTTGTTTTATAATCGTGCAACAGCCGATTATGTGTTAATTTATTAACACATGTGCAGAAAAGTCGTTGTATCTTATTGTAGATTTTACTTCTCGACTTGATTGGCATCTCAAACAAAATCGAACCGCCCCCTCCATAGTGGTTCATTCATTTGTTTGGACTTATCTGTGACATGTGAACTTGTTGTGTTGTGACTTTTAGTCTTTATGTTGGACACAATCATTGTCAGTTTAATCAGAACACGTTTTTTCGGGTAGGTTTTGTCCAACAAACTAGATTCCCGTTCTTAGGTGACTTTGATAGAAACTCCACCTTTGATTGATTCCCAGTATGGAGAAACGTTTATATCTGTGCTCTTCATCTTCCTGTTGATGAATTGCTTCTTGGATGCAGCTGGTTTACTCTTCATCAGCTGTAACCTTCTCTATGAGGTCTTCCGTGGACCCGCCTGTCCACATATTCAAATGTCAGCTGTGATTGGTGAACCGGGCCTCCGGGTCCAAGCTTTGCCCTTTTCTCATTCTATTCCAAGAGAGAACGATCAGATAAAAAATCTCATTCAACTGCTGGCCCATATGCTGTTCAGTTAGTATTTACTGTCCATCAGTCCTTGTCTCTGGATCTACCGGCCTCAGCGCACCCCCACCTCCCTGCATCTCCTCCCATCAGGGTCCGGCTGCCGGCTTCAGTTCTGTTGGCTGTACGGGTTTAGGTTCATGTCACGAGCTCGCCTTCTGATCTGTAACCTCTTTCACGTCACCTGTTTTCCCACAGCTACCGCGTTTACCGTGTTTATTCACTGCTCAGACTTTAGTCCTAGCAAAATTAAAAGCGGCTCAGCACATTCCGTGGATGCCAGCAGCGAGAGAAGGGGAAACGTGAAAAACACGGAAAAGTAATTATAGCTCACTCGATGCTACTACGTACCGTTTGTGTTTGTAGCTCTAAACTGCTCACGGAGGCATATTCAGAGCCGCTGTCGAGAAGACGAATCGAGTTTTAACATTCTTCAAGCTACAGATGAAAGTTGAATCATTCTATCTTTTAGTTAGTAATTATGACATTATCTAGTTAAGAAGTCCCTATAAAAGTTATTGGTAGGACTAAACTACATTACTACTATATACGAGAGTGACCTTATAAGTTTGTATATCTCCAACTTCTTAGCAAATACTCGTATTTACACAGGAAAACACAAAATATGAAATTGCCCGTCTTCAAAAAAAAAAGTTTTTTTAATTAAACTTCTACTAAATAAATGGCGATTTGGGGGATTTTTCAAGGCTGAAATCTCATGAAATTTTGCAGTGTAATCAATTGTGGTGAGAAATGTGTTATTTTATGGGTCGCAGCAGAGAGTGTGTCAATATGCTCCACAGCGCCCCCTAGAAAATTTCAAAAAAGGTAGAAATCTATCTTAACTGGATTTACAAAAAAAAAAATTTGCATCAATTTTGTTGCGATTTTTCAGTTATATTTGACCAATAATCGTCCGAGGGTATTTTTTCTGATCAACACGATCAGATTTGGCGAAAGAATGTCAAAACATTGAGGATGAGAAGTCATCAAAGTTTTTTTCACGCGCAATCTGTTCCAAACTTCACCTGCGCCACCTGCTGGTACCAGGAAGTAAGCCTTAGGTGACATTTATTATCGGAACGTTGGGAAATGTATGAAGAGGTTTTCTTCTGCAGTGTGAGTCGGGTATGAAAGATCGGACCAGCAGAAGCTGGTACATGGCCCGATGTGAAACCGGGTCAACACCGCCTGCAGTTTTAATTTGGAAAAATTCTTAACCTGTTGAATGGAAGGTGAAAAAAGATCATTTTGTTCTGTAAAAATGCTCTAATATATTCCATCGTCTTTGAAAACACGACCCGATACCCCCCAAAAAAGTGAGACTTACACTGCGTGAAACGTAAATGAAATAAAAAAAAAAATACAATTGTTGTTTCGCAGTATTACACAGTTTCTTCTTGTCCTTAAAGTGAAACCGTGGAAATTTCCCAAACATTTCTCTTTTGTTCCAAATTGTTTGCATGAAGACGTAAGCAGCGGATCCTAATCTGTTCGGAGTAGCTCCTCTAAACTCCGTGGCCGCCATCTTGCCCGTCTGGTGGCCTCTGCAGTCTTCCCACATCCGTCACCTTCTCCTCCCTCTGCTTCTCTCGGAGGTAATCAGCTGGTATTATCCTCGTTATCTTCTGGCCGTGGAGGCACACAGCTATCTTCTCTTTGGAATTATCTGGCCTGCTGGGTAAAACCATCTGAGCTCAATCAGCCTAAAGGCCCGCGGCTCCTTCTGCCGAATCACTCTGGCCCATTGTTATCTGGAGGAGGAAGAACTACGGAGGGAAACCGGGCTTCACGAGCTGGATGGAGTTTTAGAAGGTTAAAGCTTCTTTTCCATCGAATCAGTTCTGCTTTGTGAGAATGTTTTGGCTTTCAGATTGCGATTCTGTCTCCGATCTTGCGTTGTCGACTTGGCCGCTCTCCGATCCTCTCCAGCACAGCTTCTCTCTCTGCGTCCGCTAGCTGGCTAGCTAGCACATTGAAGCCTAGCTAAGTTAAAAACAAAACAAAAACCGGGACAAAGAAAAAAAAAAAGGAGCCAAACCAGTTTGCCTCGTCGCCCAAAGTAGGCCGTGACTTCCGCTTCCTGTAAGGACCACGTGAAAGTTTTTGGATTGCCCACCGTACGTTTAAATAAGTTAATATAGCATCTTACGGGCGCTAATTCAACATATCATTAGCAAGCCGCTGGTGTTAGCATCCATGCCCCAGAACAGGAAACACTTTTATTTACCCCCGTAACAACGAATGACATCATCATTACAACAATGTCGCTCACGTTTTTTTAATGCTTCCTTTAAATTCCGGGTCGGTGGTCATGTGACTCACAATAAAACCTTAATCAACATCGTGAAAGCAACTAATACCGTTAAAAAACAAGGTGCATCCCTTTTAAGTGTCCCACTTCTGAAACACTTCTGTTTTGCTGCGGCTCTCGTATCCAGATACAGATTGATGAAAATTTCTTTTTTTTAATTTGTTGTTGTTTTTTTTGCCGCTTTAGGCCACCATTCATTTCTTTTGCGTGTGATTAAAATACCCGCGTATAAGATTAATAGTGACGGAATAGTCTTTGTTTTCGGTTTGGTAACGATTTGGAGTCCTGCACTTCCATAGGCAGACAAAAACTTCAAGAGTCAATGTGTGTCCAATTATCTGTGTGTGTGTGTGTGTGTGTGTGTGTGTGTGTGTGTGTGCGTGTGAGGGTGCACAGAAAGTAAAGTTTCCTACCATCTGAAATCTAATTCCCAAAGCCTGCATGGCGGGGCGAGACCCCTACACACATGGATTCGGTTCAGCTCAGATTTTCTGCTAAATTGAACTCCTGCCTCTTGGTTTTAATATAACGAGGTTCACCAGAGAACTTGTGTTCGGCGCCCATTAGCTGACCCTGTAATTCTTCCCATTGTGTCTGCAGGCAGCCGGAGCATAAACCCAGCGCAGCTTACATTTTCTAAATGAGGGGATTGCGCTCAAATTGGCCGCTGGCCGATTGTTTCTGTAATATTTTTTCTTTTCAGTAATGGTGAAACACCCCAAAAAAAAGGAGGAATATTTTTCTCACCTATTCCTGGATTTTTTTTTTGTCTGTGGAACACCGACAGATTAATTCACCGGTGAATGAAAGGACATTCTATATGGTTTTATATTACAGCCCAAAGCTGCTGCTGCTGCTGCTGCTGCTGCTGCTGGTGCTGGTCCTGCTGCATCACTCAGTCCTGTCCTGCAGCAGACTGGCTCCAGGGACAAACCCAAAGTTCTGCACACACAAAAGTCCACTAAAGGAATAGATGGATGAAGGTGTGAAGACGAAGGCCGAGACTGAATTTTTAGTAGAGAACCAGCAGGGAGAAGACACAGTATAGAAGCGACACGTCGTCTTCTTCAATTCCCCCATCCCCCCTCTTCTATCTGTGCCCACTCTCCGCCTCACTCCCTTGTCTCACTTTTCATCTCCCCGTACTGCTTCTCCAGTCTGGCTCTGGTCCAGCCCGGTTGTGAACTCCCGTCTGCTCACGGCCAATTTGGAACAAATTTGCTCACAGATTAAAAGTGCATGTTCAGGACAACTTCCATCCTTTCTTCCTCCTTTGTTTTCTCCCTCGCTCCCTCTCTCCGTCTCCGGTGAACGGTCGGCCATGTCTCACCTCGCCTTATCATCGACATGGAGCAGAAACTCGCCTCTCGGGTTCTGCAGAAGATAAAAAAAAAAAAATGTCCAGTGGATGGGACAATCGTTCAGTGTCCTTTGTGGGCGCAGCTCTCCTTCCAACAACAATGATCTCTTTGTTCTGGAACGGCCTGAAAGGAAACCTGGAAGTTTTATAATCCCTGTTTATGTTTGACAAAGAAGTCCACACTCTGTGGAATTGACCACGAATGGAGACGGTCTTTCACGTAACAACAAGGACAAACAATAAGGCAGACGGTTTCATCTGTTCTGTACGGAAGCCGAGTAGTGCCATGGTGGCAGGTTATTGTTATTATTATTATTTTTTTTTTTTCTCTGTGTAATGACATTATTAACTCGTTATCACAAGAAAACAAATATTTCCGTTGCCATGGCGACATCGCAGGCACAACTGGAAAGAAAAATAATAGCACCAAAACTATGGTTGAAAACATCAAATGTCTCTGATGATGACGGTAACATACACAGTAGCAAGGAAAACTTTCATCCACCAATGGAAAATCGCGAGTATATAGACATTGATATTTACCGCCGTCGCCATGGCAACGCGTTTGACCGGTTAAAGAACAGCCATGAAAACGATTTCTGCCTGTGTTAATCCTTGATTGAAATAAAATCTGATGTGTCTGTCAGTAATGGAATCTTATTACACGTATTCACAGTGTTGATTAAGGTTTTTTTCGATGTCACATGACCTCGTGACCCGGAAGTAAAAAATATGAAACACGGCGGATGATTTTTCGTGGAAAATCAATTACAAAGCTATGAAACTCCTGCTCTCTGATGAACATCAGAGGCAACCGTTTTCTCGTGATAACACGATATTTATCGCAACCTTTTTAATGGGAAAATAATCTTGTAAATGGCCAAAAATAATTATCTGCCGTACGGCCATGGTGGCAGATAATTATCTTCGACCATTATCGCGGGATGGCAAGATCATTAAGTCGTGATAACTGTCGCTTGTTTCCTCCTGATAATGGCATAATTAGCTCGTTAATTTTCACAAATAATTAGCCAACTCCATGTTGGCATATAATTAATGGCCAAAGATTATTGTCTGCCTCCATTGCCGTTATCGGCTTCCATAGATCAGAAAGTAAGCACAGCAAAGATGTCAAACCTGTTGTTTCTCTCCTCCCCTCCTTCTCATTTCGGTCACTCTCCGATTACTGAATTTGAAAACTCTGCTACAAGTGAATTCCCACGCACACAAGCCGGATTAGCCAGGATTCCGTTTCTAATCTAAACTTAACATTTATTGTTTTTCCTCATTAAAAAGGTTCTCACATCGTCAGCAGGTTGAGCGAAAGCTTCAAGGAATGTGAGATGTAAATTAGACAAGTATGCAGAATCATCTAACACTTGCTAACCAAGCGATTATTCTGATGAATGGCTAAAATGTTGCTTTGATTAATAGAATTCAATAAAAAAAAAAATTTAAAAACGCAGTGAGGCCTCCATAATGAGCTCATTCACGTTTACTTTTACCTCCCAGTCATTTAAAGACAAAAGAGGATTTGGACTGATCGGTTTTGAGTCGAATGCACTGGATTATTTGAACATTTATACGCCTGCACTATGAATCAGAGCAGAGGGAGAAAAAATAACACGACTTTCTCCCGGCCGAGCCGTTCAATGGAACTCTCTCAGTAGTCATGGGAGGCCGCCACAAATGTTTCCAGCCTTTTGTTGCCCGCTGACTTATAGTCAGTCTTTAAGTCAGTTTGTCCTCGGGGGTGATAGTGTAGATTTCCCTGCTAACCAATAAGTGGGCTCGGTTGCTGAATTCCGTGGCTCTCAGTCGGTGTCACTTTTATGGCCTTGTGTAATTGTTCTTCTAATTACGGACAACAAAGGCGAGAGAGGTGGAAGGCTGGGAATTGTCTGGCGGTGTTCCAGGGCAGACAGTAACGAGGAGGAGATGGACGGGTTCCGCTCTTCGCAAGAGAACGCGTCAACATCGACCCTTTTTTTTTTTTTATCGCAGCTCTGAAAAGTCGGGGATAATATTAAATGTCATCCTAACCGCGTCCGAAAGATCTTTTATCTTAAGAAGATACCGAAAAAAATTGGTCATGCATCGTTTTATAAATTTTAGACCCTCGAAGACTTAAGATCGAGGAAGAACTGGATTGATTTTAGGAGTGGTCAGTTGTGTATTTTGGTCACTAGGGCGAAAACACAATTTTTCGACATAGCATGCTAACAGGTTGTCCAATTGAGTCCAAATTTGGTGCATTCGATTCGACATGCGGAGATCTATCGCGTACTATACACAGTATTCTTTACTCTAATAGTTCATATTTTACTCACTAGGGGGAGTTTTTTCCCAAAAACACAAATTTTTGGACATAACGTGTTAACAGGTAGTCCGATGAGTCCAAAATAAGTGCGTATGAATCGACTCGGGGAGACGTACAGTATCTTGTATTTATCGTGTTATACTGGATTAGGGCATATTTTACTGAGTAGGGAGTTTTTTTTTAAAGAAAACACTTTCATTCGGACAGATCTTCACATTTAATTTGCGTTTTTCAAGTAGTACAATGCAGGGGATCGAGGGCTTTTCGGGGACGACAGCGTAGGCTGAGTTTTCCTACGGTAGAAAGTACATAGCTTATGATCCATCTGTCATATTTTTAATCCGTTTTTTCAGACATGGCTAGTCTCAAGTTAAGATCTAATGATGAAGTTGAGTCGAAGGTAAAATAAGTTTTGCAACACTTTCTCTTTTTTTTTTTTTGGTGAATTCTTGTCGTCTTTTTATTCTCTCTGGTTTCAGGATCTAATTATAGATTATACCGCGTATAGACATTTTTTCAAGGTTCACTCTGATCCTTTAATTCTGGATGGACTTTTACTTTCTTCCTTTTTTATGTCAAGTGTGCGTTTATAACCACTTGACACGGAGGCACTTTCTGGAATTCCATCGTGTCATAAAAAACTAATTACCATTGAATAAAACTGATTATGAGAATTAAGACATACTTCATCCATATATACATTTGTTTTAACCTATTAGGCTTATAAACACTCCTTAAAATACGAAAAAATATAAAATGTCGTCATGTTGGAATCTCGGTTCTATCGCGACCCGCGGAATCACGTTTAAACCGGTTGATTCGGCCGTTTAGTCGCGTTTCCCGACTGAAATTTTCTTCAGTGTTTCACCAGCAAAAGCAGAATGAGTGTGTAGTTGTTCCTACCAGTGCGCAATTAAATCAACACATCTTTTTTCTCATGATTTGCGCACAAACACGGCGCTCTCTCTCTCTCTCTCTCTCTCTCTCTCTCTCTTGCTCTGCGATGTCGCTGTTTAAATATTATCTTCTTTCCGCTCGACTGTGTTCCTGTTTGTTCTGCCCAGTAAATGTTCCCACTGAGAAATCCTCTATGGAGGAAATCTACTGGAGTGGCTATTCTTCTCTCTCTCTCCCCGTCTCATTTTGCAATATACTTCTTTTTTTTTTTATGTCGCCGTCCTCGCAAACGCACTGTAAGACTTTGACCCTCACCTCATCTACTGCAGAGTGGCAAATATTTGCTTCTCCTCGCTCTTATATCATATTTTCTCGCCGCGTCGCCATTTTTTTTTTTGTCCCCTCTCTCTCTCTGTGTTTAAATCTCCGTCTGTCTCTCTCTCCTTTCTCTGAGTATTACATAGATTGTTTGTTTTCCTCCTCATACTCACAGCGTCACACACAACTTCTTTCTTTCTTCTTCGATTCCGATGTTTTTTTCTCTAAAGTTTTAAATTCCATAATGATTTATGTGATTTAAGTGCTTTTATTTAGAAGGGGTTCAAAATAAGGGGTTTTGAAAGGCTGGTCGGCATTGTGTATGTATTCTGACACGTTGAAATGAATGTATGCTCCGTCCTCCCCGCCGTCGATGAAGTGAAAATAGAACTTTGTACGGCTAGTTCAGTCTGTTACATGTTCAAGGACCTCGGGGCTCGTGGCTGGCTCTGAGCTCCTGTTAGCTTTAGCCGCTTTTCTAATGTTAGCTTCTTTACTTGCTATGTTCCTCGGTGATTAAATGGGAAATATGTGATTAAGTTCGTTGTTGCCGAACGCTTTCGGGGTTATTCCGTCGCAGCTCCTTTTGTCCTTACATTTCCAAACCATGAATGACAGCATAGATGCTAACATTCAGTGGGCTCTGCACTATCGCTAGCTTTAGCCGCTCTGCTGAGGTTAGCTTCTCGAAACTTTCTATGTTTCTCGAGGTGATTTAATTTGAAATGAAGTGTGATAGCATGATAACTCAAAAAACATTTCACGGATCGATTGCAAATTTTAGACCCTCATAGACCTTAGTGCGAGGAAAAACTGGAGTGATTTTTGAACAGTTGTTTATTTTCGTCACTAGGGGGAGCTTTATCTCAAAAAGTTTTCGGGCCATAACTTCCCAACTGTTGGTCCGATTTAGTCCAAATGTGAAGAATATGAATCAAATCAAGGAAATCTACCTTATATATGTCATGTTTTACTCTAATAATTCATATTATACTTATTAGGGGGACATTTTTATGACAAACACTGTCTTTCTCAACGCTCGGTCGATTCTCTCGATTTTACTCTTTTTTTTAAAAAATGAAAAACACTGTTTTTTGAAACATCTTCCTAAACGTTGGTCCAATTTTGTACAAATTTGAAGAATATGAATGGAAATCTACCTTGTATATATATATATATATATATATATATATATATATATACGAGGGACCTTATTCCCTCTGTTAGGCCTCATACATATATACAAGGTAGATTATATATATATATATATATATATATCATAATTTACCCTAATAGTCCATATTTTGCTCACTTCAGGGGCCTTTTTCTTTCTTTTTTTTTTCCAGGTAATGCTGTTGTCCGGCCTTAACTTCCTAACATCTGGTCCGATATAGTCCAAATTTGGTGTAAATGAATTAACCCCGGATCAATCTCACAGAGGCCTATAACATATTTTATTCAGTAATACATACAATACTATTCAGGGTTTTTTTTTGTTGCAAAAAACACTTGTTGACCATGACCAAAGTTCATTTGAGTATTTCTATCAGGGGGGATCGCCTGTTCACCCAAACAGTGTTCGTGGTCTTCAGAGGGATATACCCTTGCTGACAGCGTCGGCCTAGTTGGATCAGTGCCAGTCGAATTCTTCCCGATCGTCACCATTTGCTTGGACAAACCCTCTGAGCAAACAAGCATGCCTTTATAAAAGAAGCATGTATTCAGCCTCACAGGGAAGAAAAAGACAAATACCCCTGGTGAAAATACAGAGACGGATGATTCAGCCATCAGAAACGCCTTCTGACAGCCTTGTGTTTTACAATAACGTGTCACAGTGACCTTATTTCCTCTGTTAGGCCTCATAATCTCCAGACAGCGGGTATCGGTCCTCCCCGGCTAGTAGAATACTCTGTCCGTGACAAACACTGGGCCCACGGGAATGTGAGCTCTAATAGAGAGACAAAGTGAACGTTACAAATGAAAGTCTGAAGCTTCGTGACCATTTCTGGGGTCAGGATCTCGCAGTAGAACAATGGACCTGGAGAGAATTGAAAGCAAGGAAATAAACAGATAGTAACAGAATAATCAGTCGGCTGATAGAGATAGAGATATTTGAGTCTTTTTATCTCGGATACGACGGGGACTTTTCCACGTCTGCTGCCGATCCTACGTGTCTGAGCAATAACTAAAAAAACGATTTTGTGGATCGTCTTTATATTTTATTCCCACATAGACCTTAGTGTGAGGAAGCACTGGAGTGATTTTAGGAAAGGATGGTCGTGATTATTTCCCACAATAGGTGGAGCTCTATTTCCGAAAAATAACTAAACCATAATTTTTCAACCATTGGAGCATAAAACGACTAAAGCAGATCTATATTGTCTACATTTTGATTCACTCTAATATTAAATATTTTGCTCCCTATATGGAACTTTTTTTTTTTTTGACATATTTTTTTTGGGGACATATTTCCTTCATCATTGGCCTGATTTCCTCCAAAATTGGTCAATATGAACAAAACTCAGTGACTTTTATCTTCTATGTATCATATTCTACGCTAACAGTTCATATTTATCTCACTAGGGGGACAAAAACAGCGATTTTGTTTTTTAACTGTATTTATCTTCATTATTGAGTCACTGTGGGATCTGATCCCAGAGCATGTAGTCATGCACACACACACACACACATACACTCACACACACACACACACACACACACACAGACATGCTGAAGACACGTGAGATGCCCACGTGACGGGCAGCTGGTGAATGTTCACTCTGACTCTTGAAGAGTGGGAGACACATCTCTGTTTCTTCTCAATTAGTGGAGAGTGGTGAATGTTCAGAGAGCCACCGCTACACATCGCCATCATTACAGCGACGGATACATAAAATAATCATACCACGGATGTGATGAAGACGAGGAAGAGGAAGAGAATACATGCACAAGCAGCGTCTCTGTAGATATTACCACACAGCTGTGTGTGTGTGTGTGTGTGTGTGTGTGTGTGTGTGTGTGTGTGTGTGTGTGTGTGTGTGCGTGTTCTGCAGGGGCTATTAACATTCAAAACCAAGTGAAATCCATGTCAGATGATTTTGTTCAGATTCTTTTGGAGTTACTTTCCTGCGTAGTTCAAAGGGCCGTCTGAGCCCAGCACAGTTCTGAGCCCGTGTTCTGTATCCCAAACGTGACTTTTGAAAATCTCCCACTCAGACCACCTGCTGCTGATGCACTAATTAAACTCACCACCCCCCACCCTTTTATCTGCAGTGCCCTCTAGAATTATTGGCACCCTTTACAAAAATGAGTTAAAAAGGATGTGCCAAAATGTTTTTATTGTCTATTATAATTATTTAATTATTCCAAAAAATCTAACCATAGAGAAGATCTGAGACCATTCCTCCATACAGAAACTCTCCACCTCCTTCAGGTTCTGAGGTCCACACTGGTGGATTCTCCTCTGCAGCACATCCCACAGATGTTCTGTTGGGTTCAGGTCAGGTGACTGGGACGGTCATGACAGAACCTTTATTCTGTGACTTCTGAACCATTCTTGGGTTGATGTTGAGGTGATCTTCAGATCATTGTCCTGCTGGAAGGTCCAACCACGACCCACTTTAAGGTTCCTGACAGTGGCTTTCAGGTTTTCAAAAGTCCAGACAGCCCCACAGCATCAGAAATCCACCACCAGACTTCACTGTGGGTCTCAGGAGCTTTGCTCTATGGCTTTCTTTTTTCATTTACCCATCTATGACGTTATAAGCATGAAATATGCTTATTTTACCTTTTACTAACAGGATTTCCTCGCGGTGGCGAAAATTGTGGCTCAATGGTTTTGGAGATGCAAAAAATGCAATGTTTTTTTTTTTTTTCAATTCAAACGTGGAGAAATTTTTCATTTTTTCAAGCATCTCATTCTACCTGTTCTTTTTTCTTTCTTTTTTTTTTAAAGGGAACCAATAATAGTGGAGGGCACCGTTGATGGTTAAACACCTTTAGAGACCCTCACCATCATAACAATAACAGCTGGAGCGGGTGGAAGCAATCAATGAATCATTCATGTTAATTTGGCTTCATCCATTCATAATTTATACCTTCAATTACCACGTGTGTGTGTGTGTGTATGTGTGTTTATGTGTGTGTGTGTGTGTATGTGGGGGCAACAGGCAACTACACACCTTGTATTTTAATTAATCTCACTATCTGGTTTCTGCCTATTCAAGACCTTAATCACAGGCCGTGAAAGAAGTAGGTCAAATCAGCGGTCAAAGAACCGACTCTCAATATCAATAAAGACAAATATACACAAAAGATTCTTACAGGAGATATGATTCAGGAGCTTTGAGTTGTATAAGCAGTCAAGGACATCTTAAAGTATGTTTAAAGGTCAGACGACAACTAGCAGTGTGTGTCGTTACTTTCTACAGGTTGATAATAAAGGAAAAAAAGAAGAAGTGAAACTATTTTTCTGTGGCTCGGATTTTTATATATATATTATACATTTCTTATATTTCTAATGGTATTGAACTTTTAAATTTTTAAAATTTTATGATTTAATTAATGGAGGTGCACCGAAAGACTCATTCTCTAAAATATCTTTAATTATTAATTACCTGCCGTACTTTATGCATATATATATGTGTGTGTGTGTGTGTGTGAATAGTATAAGCATATATATACTATATATGTATATATATATGTGTGTATGTGTGAATAGTATAAGCATATATATACTATATATGTATATATATATGTGAATAGTATAAGCATATATATACTATATATGTATATATATATGTGTGTATGTGTGAATAGTATAATTATATTTGCCGACATATATTTCCTTATATATATATATTTATATATATATATGTGTGTGTGTGTGTGTGTGAATAGTATAAACTCACTCTCGTCTTTCTCCACACATTCTTACAGATCACCACTCTGATCAACCACAAAGACAAGCCAAAGAAGTCCGAGCGTACCCTGGCAGCCATTCACCGGGTGGGCCAGGCAGTGAGCGTGGCGGTGGGACGTTTTGTCGCCGTCGGTGAGGCCATCGCCACAGAGAACCACGAGCTCAAGGATGAGATGGGCCAAGCTTGCTTTGAGGCCCGCAGAGCAGGTAGGACCCTCTGTGTGGACCCTATTATTGCGCCCCATGTTTTTTTGTTTGATGAATGTTTGTCTTTTGGTATTTCTTCTTCTTCTTCTTCTTCTTCTTTGAGAAGAGAATTAATTTAATATTTTAGACACTCTATATTTACCATAAAGTTACAAATGACTTTGTCACGCACGCTTTGAACCAGTAGAAAAGAAGTGTGGCTTTTAAAACGATATTTCGTGGAAAACGGTCATTTTTACTTAGATCAGCTCAACCTTTAGGTAAAACATGTTTATAGAAAACTATTTGAGCCTTTTTATACTTATTATTAGTATTAATTATATATACATATATATTAATAAATACTATATTTAACTTATAAAGTGACATTATTCTGTTAAGTGAGTCATATCATGCTATAATCTACCAAAAAAAACCAATGGTTAATGCCTTCTTTTGGTCTGTGGTGCCGCCTCAGGGCTCTATCCTCGTCCCCTTACTCTTTAGCACATACATGCTGCTACTGGTCCGTGTTTTAAACAGGTTCATTCAGGTTCATTCACACATTTTCAATAAGAAGTAGAGGCTCAAAATGTGCTGAACCAAACAGTGGAGAAGGACTTTTAGAGGGTTAAGATAGATGCCAACTCTTCCTCGCTGAAACACTTACTATGTTTCTGGAAACTCTCCTCTTATCAGTTAAAAACACGGATCTCATTCAGCCTTCAACAGAGAGGAGGCTAGATACAATATCACACGGGATAAGACTTTAGACACAACACAGTGATAATAGGTTTATTTTTGGGTGGGGGTGAGGGTGGGGTGGGGTGGGGGGGGGCGCTGGTGGAGCGAAGGTTTAATCCTCAGACACTGCTGATTTGTAAAGAGTACTAAACCTCAGACAAAGAGGTTGCTGGTGGGAAGAGAGAAGGCCGATGAGAAAATGTGCGTGTGCAGAGGTAAAGTTGCCTCTGTGTGTGTTTCTGCCGACTCAGACTCGTTTCTTCCAGCTCTGACTTTCGTCTTAGACGCCGTCAAAGTTTTCTTCCGATTAAAAATGAAAAGACGTTTGTCTTTCCTGAAAGATTAGGGAAACACCTTCAGCGGGTGAAAATTAAAATATTTGAGTCTTTAAGTTTGTGAAAGACAGAAGGGCTAGTTAGTAGAAGATTGACATTTCTCTAATACCGAGCCAGAGGGGGGGTTTAATCAGGCCCACCTCAGTCCCATGTGCTGTAATGAATGAAATAAAGGCACTAGTTTAATTACATGCTACTCATCATCAGAGCCGTGAGGAGATCCAATGAGGCAGGTCTGTGTTGAATCTCTGTCTCCGTCTCTTTCACTCATTCTCTCTGTGTCAACCTCACTTCTACATCCTTCTATCTCACATTCTCGTCCTGACGCAGGAAATGCAAGATTAGATGGCAGCTAAGGTCCTTTTGGCTTTTTTTCCCGACATGTCGAGTTAATTCTCAACATTGCGACTTTTTCGCTCGACGTTTAGACTTCTTTCTCGATATTTAAATTTTTTCTCCACATTCCGACTTTTTTCTCGACATCGAGCCTTTTTTGCGACATTTCAAATTCTATCTTGACATTTCTATTGTTTCCCACATTTCCATTTTTCCTCGACTTTTACAATTTTTCTTGATTTCCGACTCATTCCTCGAGATTTTTTACTTTATTCGCATCATTTCTGCCTTCTGATGGACATTCATCCTTTTTTCTTGACATCTCAACTTTTTATGAACATGTCGACTTTATTCTCAATATCTCGACTTTTTTTCTCGACATTTCAACTTTTCTACGTCAACTTTATTCTCAACATTTTGACTTTTTTCCACAATCATTCGATTTTTTCTTGACATTTTGACTTTTTCTCAACATTTCCCTATTTTCTCCACATTCCAACCTTTTCCTTGACATTCAGCCTTTTTTGCAACATTTTACATTCTCTCTTGACATTTCTATTTTTTCCCACATTTTCATTTTTCCACGACGTTTACACTTTTTCTCCAAATTTTGATTTTTTTCTTGACATTTTGACTATTTTTCTCAACATTTCGACTTATTTTTGTCGACATTTCATTCTTTCCTCGACAATTAGATTTTTTCTCCACATTCCGACTTTTTTCTCCACATTCAGCCTTTTTTGCGACATTTTGAATTCTCTTTCGACGTTTAAATCTTTTCCGAAATTTTCATTTTTCCTCGCCGTTTACACTTTTTCTCGAAATTTCCATTTTTTTTCTCGACATTTTGACTTATTTTCGACATTTGGATTTTTTACACCAAATTAAAAATGAAATAAAAATTTTCCTCCTCTCATTTCTTATCTCATGCCTGGCCCTCATACTCCTTTGTACAGTCCAGTAAAGATAAGGCACATAGATTATGTTTTTTTTCTGGACCAGAGTGGCTGAAGTCAATCAACATGTCAAAGAATGTATAACGGAAACAGAAACAATGCATCTGAGACTGATTTTAGCATTCTGCATACGATATAAGAGGTGTAAGGTTTTCTATATATACCATTTAAATTTAGGATTATTAGCATACTCTCTTAATAAACACTCAAACTTAAACCCAGTTGAGGGCGGTGAGGTTTTTTGGGGATTATGAAGCCTGTAGTCACAAACCAAAGTATCAGACCGGTCTCTAAAATATCAGATTGGTGATGGTTGAGAAATCTCAAGTTATTTCATCCTGAATACAGAAAGAATGTCTATACCATTTCAACCTGTACCGACACATCGATGGTACCGACACATCGAAGGTACCGACACATCGATGGTACCGACACATCGAAGGTACCGACACATCGATGGTACCGACACATTGATGGTTAAAGATTTCATGAAAACACATTACATTTGTCATACTATCAGCATTCAGCGGATATATGGGAACAAAACTGCTTTTCACAGTGAAGAGAATAAAAAAGGTCACATTATAAGTCAGCTCTCTTTCACGTCGAAGGCCCTGAGATCCCATTCCCTCCATGTTTTCTCTCGGAGCGCTGAAGGAGACGTATTGAGAAGGTCAGAAGGAGTTTTGTCTTTGTGGATTTAGAGGAAGCGAGCGACAGACAGAAGCTTCAGCTCAGCGGAGAAAGCGGCCGCCTTCCAATCGGAAGAACAGAAGGTCGGAGGGTTCAAGTCCCCAAAGTCTACATGACAAAGGGTCCCTGTGCGAGACCCTGAACCCGAGTTTCCTGCCCACTGCTCCTCAGGGAAAGGTTTAATGCAGAGAAACAATTTAGCTTCATCGAATTACTTGTATGATTGTATGTGACAAATAAAGGAAGTCTGGAGAAGTATGTTGGAGAGGTCCAGGATATGTATGAGAGCAGCATGACATGGTGGAGGTGTGCAGCAGGGGTGACGGATGGGTTCAAGGTGGAGGTGGGACTGCACCAAGGGTCGGTTATGAGCCCCTTGTTAATTGCTATGGTGATGGACAGGCTGACATATGAGGTCAGACAGGAGTCTCCATGGACCATGATGTTGGTGGAGGACATTGTGATCTGTAGTGAGAGCAGGGAGCAGGTGGAGGTGTTTAGGACAGGATAAGATGGAAACAGATGATTCGTTGTGTATGTTGATAGTAGAAGAAGAAATCTCTTTCCATCCAGTGTTGCTTCTTTCAAAGGCCCAGCCGGGCGGCATGACCCGATGAGGCATGCATTCCCCCCGTCATATTACTGCGTATCAAATGTCAAACTCAAACCGCCTTCACTCAGTTTTTTCTCTGGAGGACCTTCACCTCTATATCTGTGACTGTTGGCTGAGGTCTTTAAGTTCTGGACCCCCCCCCCGATCCAGAACAAAACCTGGAGGATAAGTGTTGGATGGTAAACCATTTTTCTATTAAAGGTGATTAGCGATCATGTCGGAATAAGCTTCTTAGGCCGGGTCTAGATCAGGAGGTGTAGCAGTTGTCCGGTTATTAGAACCTCAGGGGTCCGATCACCGGCCCCTGAGATCTTCCTTGAGAAAGATATTGTCTCCGTTGGCGAGACACGACTGAGTCCGGTTAGTTCCTACAACTCAAAGGTTTAATCTTTTATGCATATGGAAGATAAATAATCTCAACTAAGATTAATTAGCCGGCACGACTTTTATCGCTTGGCATTCTTAATGTGTTCAAGTTTTTACAACTATAAAGAGTAAATGATCCGAACCCAAACGCAGTGAGTTATGGAATCCGAGAAAAGGCTACGGTGGAGGGATAATTATTTAGCCCGGCTTTTCTCGAGATAACGAGTTAATATTGAAACCGTTGACTCAGAATAAACCCCAACCATGACTCAGCAGTTCTCCATTATTGATGAACGCATCAGATTCTGTTTCAAACAAGCTTTAACATCGCCGGAAACTGCTTTTCATGGGTGTGTAGGCGTCGCCATGGCAACATCGGAAATCAAAATACGCGATTTTCCCGTTGGTTGTTTTTTCTTACGCAATTAAAAAAAAGACTTAAACTGCTGTGGCTTTGGGTTCTGCGTATGTTAATGTCATTATCAGGCTCATTGGTTGTTTTCATCCAGGCCGGGCTTGCGGCGTCGCCGCGGCAACGGCAACACAGACGCTCGTTTTCATGAGTGAATTATATCGTTATCACGAAAAAACATTTGCTTGTTAAATCGTGAAAACCAGATAATCATCAAAAATTCATTACGGCATCATCATCATCGTATTCATCAGTGAGGTGATATCAGACGATGTCACCCACCTGTTCATCTGAGGGGTGTTTTGTCTCCTGCTCAACCAAATTATGCCTCTCTCTCCTGTCTTCTAGGGGACGCCATCGCCCAGCTGACAGAGGTTGGATCGGCCTCGCCGTCTCAGTCAGACGGACGCGTGACGGTGTTCAGTGACAGGACAGGGATGGTGAAGGCCGCCCGCCTCCTCCTCTCCTCCGTCACTAAAGTCCTGGTCTTGGCCGACCGCATTGTCATCAAGCAAATAATAGCGTCGCGTAACAAGGTGAGCCAATGCGCGCGTGAGGCGGTAAACTGTAGGTGAACTCTCTGACCCCGTCACACGCTCGCCCTCAGCTGACTCCTCTCTCAGTCCTTTGTTTTCCCGGCAGATAAGCAGTGGAGGAGAACTCCAGGGGTAATTGAAGGGAGGCAGCTCATTTAGTGGTCTCATAAAAACCCAGAGCAGCAGACGCTCTCTCCGTCTCCGGCGGACCTGGCCCTGCTCTCAGCCAGAGCGTGATACGAACGCAGCTGCAGAGGGAGCCAAGAATGGAACCCTGGAACCTAATCACGACTCGTTAGCCTCGTTTGAACGGGGACTTGACGGTTCCCTGTCCTCCATTACCGGCAAACAAAATTACATCTCCTCCTCTTTGTCTGCCTTGGAGAAAAGCTGCTGCGTTAGCACTGCCAGCTAGCCGAGCGTCAGCAGCTACGGGGACTTTTATTAACTTCAAATGTTTCAGCTAAAAAGACTCCGAGTCACTGAAACATACATTCTGAATATTGGCCATACCAACAGGCGAGGGGTCACTTCCTGTTTACCCACCGCCTGATCTCCATTTGCTTTTGTCCTTTTACTCTTATGGCCTTACGGACCAATTGCATAGCACTTCCTGTTCATCTAGCCCCATCTCCAATTACTTTCATCCTTTTATCATTTTATCCTCATACTGTGACATCAAAGGCCAACGGTAGAGCGGCCGTCGCCCAATCAGAAGATCGGGGTGTAGCCGGTTCGAGTCCCAGCAGGGTCTACGTGTCGTAGGGTCCTTGAGTAAGACCTTGAACCCTACCGCAGCAGGTAGCGCTGGAATAGCACGGATAAAGATAAAGTTGTTCTTGGTTCTGTCGTAACAAAAGCACGTACTTTTTTGGATAGAAGATTAGAACCAGCTTGCGGCCGTTCACTGAACTCTGCTGATCTTTCCACTCTGCAGGTCCTGATTACACTCGACCATCTGGAGAGAGTGACCACATTCCAGGAATTTGTGCAAATTTTCAGCCAGTTTGGCAACGAGATGGTGGAGTTTGCCCACCTCACCGGGGACCGACAGAATGTGAGTATCTGACGCAGACCCTCTGCTTTGCTGTATCAGGAGTGTTCATCACTAAACTCTACATTTTTCCAGCAGTTTACTTACATGGTATATATCGTGCAATTTTATTGTATTCCTGAAGAGTCTGGGATATTATGGAGTTGTCGTCGCCGCCGCCGCAAATCCTTTGGTGTTAGCGCCATAACTCAAACACTATTTCATGGATCTTTTTCAAATTTTTTACCAACATAGAACTTACTGCTAGGAAGAACTGGGTTGATTTTGGGAAGGGTCAGTTATAAATTTACGAAGCTAGGGGAATATTTGTCTCCAAGTGTTTCAGGTCAAAATCTCTCAAGTGTCCAATTTAGTGCACATTGGTTGCGAGATCTGTCTTTTAGACATCATATTTTACTCTAGTAGTTCATATTTTACTCACTAGAGGGAGCCCCTTCAAAAAAAAGTTTTTCTTTTACTCTGACTTTACTTTTAAAATAGAAAATAAAACTTTCCTTTTTAGCAGAACTTTTAATTAACATTTCTTGCTCTTCCCTCATATTTTTTAATTATTGTTATTATATTTTTCATTGATGCTTTTATCTGTTTTTACCTTCTAGCACTTTGAGATTTGATCCACATGTGAAGCGCGTTACAAATAAAATGTATTATTATAATTATCATTACTTTATTTTACATTCAATCAGGAGTATTGCCCGTAGAATGCAGCGGTTTGGGGGCTTTTAAATACCCATGTGGTCCCAGCATAGGTCTAGTTTTTCTAGAACACTGAACATTTTCTGTTTATTCCTGCCGCTGTAATCTTCCAACATGCTGTGACTTTCCATTAATTATTCTGAATGGTGCAATATTTACTCCGATGAATGTGAGAGCAACTTCATTTTATCAATAATTCAAACCAATCCAATATTTACACTAAGAAATCAAACAGCGAAGTTAAAAAGGCTCCCTCACAAATTCTCATGTCAGCAAAATATGCTGTTTTTTTTACAGCGCACAGAGGAAACGCACCGGTCAGCTGTGACACAAACACCGCATCGTGATTCGCTGCCGGGTCGACATGACCTCGGCTTTCCCCGTGTCTTCTCTCCTCAGCGCTCCGAAATTCACCTAAACAAAACTTTTGCTCAAAGCTTCAAGAAAAGAAAAAAAAAGTTCCAGAACTTTCCGCCATCAAAGAACGCTAATCCCTCTTTGAAGATCGTATTCGGCGTCGGCAGCGGAAGCGCTGTGCTCTGCAGACGCTGATGTAAAAAGCGCAGTGAGAGGATCAACCAGCCCCGGCGTTCAGAACCTCCTCAGGGCTGGTGTCTCGACACGCGCATCACATATTTTGTCTCTCGCTCCTCGCGCCGGATAATGTTCTCTCTCTCTCTCTCTCGCCTCTCTCGCCACGCTGCTTTGTCGCGTTCCCTCCCACTCCTGCTCTCCCTTCAACGCGGACCCACGGCCCTTTATCGTCTTCGTCTATTGAAGCCAGGAGAGCAAAAATAATGAGGGATAATCACTTCCTGTGTGCGATCTATGCCCGAGTAATGGGAGAGGAGTTGATTCGGTTCAGCCGCCCGTCAGACGGACGCAAGCTGTTTCTGTTTGAGGGAAGCGGGTCACAGACTTTCTCACTCCGCTAGCATCTCTCTTTATGTGGCGACTATTAAATTAGGAGGTTTCATGTTTGTGTTATAAACTCGCTCAGATATCTGTGTCCCTTTTTTTTCTGTTTCTCCGGCCCATCTGTGATTTTCTTCTTTTTTTTTCTTCTCATATGTGACTTTTTTCCTGGTGCTGTGAAGAAAACCACATGGACTCTGATCTTTTCAAGTTCTGATAACGGCTACTTCCAAATGTGGTCCAAAATCAGACACGACTTATCTTCATCTTACGTCAACATTCGTCACAATGCTGCAACAGCGACAGTCGTAAACATCACAATAAACGCTATAAACATCACTATACACACCGCTATAAAAACCATAAACATCATAATAACCGCTATAAAAATCACTATAAACACTGTAGCCACCACTATAAAAACTAAAAACATCATTATAAACCGCATAAACATCACTATAAACGCAAAGAAATCACTATAAATGCTATAAACATTGCTATAAACGCTATAAAAATCACTATAAATGCTATAAACATCATTATAAATGCTAAAAACATTGCTATAAACGCTATAAGCATCACTATAAATGCTAAAAACATCACTGTAAATGCTATAAACATCGCTATAAACACTATAAGCGTCACTATTAATGCTAAAAACATCACTATAAATGCTATAAACATCGCTATAAACACTATAAACATCCCTATAAACGCTATAAACATCACTATAAATGCTGTAACCACCACTATAAACACTATACACGCTATAAACATCAATATAAACATTATAAACATCCCTATATAAACTATAAACAATACTATAAACACTGCTATGAATGCTATAAACATCACTATAAATGCTAAAAACATCAGTATAAACTATAAACATCACTACAAACGCTATAAACACCACTATAAATGCTATAAACGTCACTAGAATCACTATAAACATCACTGTAAACGCTATAAACATCACTGTAAACGCTATAAACATCATTATAAAGACTATAAGCATCACTATAAAAACTGTAAACAATAATATAAACACTATAAACATCACTATATACGCTGTTACTACCACTATAAACACTATAAACGCTATGAACATTACTATAAACTCTATAAACATCACTATAAACGATATATACACTTTCATTATAACAAAACTTTTTTGGGGGGTTTAGATTCATTATTTATTTATAGTTGTTGTTTATTTGCACCTCAAAAGAATTATACATTAATTTAGTTGTGCTGATGACAATAAAGATATTCTCCTCTATGCTGCGTGTGACGTCTCAGTTCCTGTTTGTTTGAACTTAAATAAACAAGAACTGAGCCTGGGGCCGTTATCTGTTCACACCGGAGTCTGATATAAAGCCCATATTTTAAAACTAATGTGAACAGCTACACAAAAAAAACTAATCTAAGAAGGAAAAAAAATCGTAATGGAGCGTAAAGACTGGGAGAGTGAAGGAAGACTTAATGACCTGCATGAAAGAAATAGTTTCATACGTCTGATCATTCATATGTAGTTTCTAGAAAGTTTTAACTGAAGTAAAGACTCAAATTCATCTTTTATGTGTGTGTGTATGTGTGTGTGTGTGTGTATTCGTTTGTGTTTATGTGTGTGTGTTATGTGTGTGTGCGTGTGTTTATCTGTGTGTGTGTTTGTGTATGTATGTGTGTGTGTGTTTATGTGTGTGTATGTGTGTGTATGCGTGTGTGTGTATATGTGTGTATGTGTGTGTATGTATGTGTGTGTGTATGTTTGTGTGTATGCGTGTGTGTGTATGTGTGTGTATGTTTGTGTGTATGCGTGTGTGTGTGTGTGGTTTTCTATCTGTGTGTGTGTCTGTTTATGTGTGTCCCCCCGTGTGTGTGTGTATGCGTGTGTGTGTATGTGTATGTGTGTGTGTATGTGTGTACGTATATGTGTGTGTTTGTGTGCGTGTATATGTGTGTATGTGTGTGTGTGTATATGTGTGTGTGTGTTTGTGTGTGTATGTGTGTGTATGTATGTGTGTGTGTGTATGTGCGTGTGTGTATGTATGTATGTATGTATGTGTATGTGTGTGTATATGTGTGTATGTGTGTGTGTGTGTATGTATGTTTGTGTGTGTATGTGTGTATGTACGTGTGTGTGTGTGTATATGTGTGTATGTGTGTGTGTGTGTGTATATGTGTGTATGTGTGTGTGTGTGTGTGTATACGTGTGTATGTGTGTGTGTGTGTGTGTATGTATGTGTGTGTGTGTGTGTGTATATGTGTGTGTGTATGTGTGTGTATATGTGTGTATGTGTGTGTGTGTGTATGCTGTAGGACCTGAAGGATGAGAAGAAGAAAGCGAGGATGGCGGCGGCCAGAGCCGTGCTGGAGAAATGCACCATGATGCTCCTCACAGCCTCCAAGGTAAACATCTGGACGCAGACACTTCCCCTCCAGGACCGGTCGTGTCCATCATGAGTGAATGATGCCTCCTGCAGACGAATCCATTTCAAGGCTTTTTCCAACGCCGTTATCAACAGAAACTCCAGAATCATGACTAGAGTGAATGTTTGTGGTTGAATGACGTAGAGGACGTCCAACGATTTGACATTTCTCGACTTATTCCCTCCAAAGACTTGCCTGAGGCACCCAGATTGCGAGTCGGCCCGCATCAACAAAGACGCCGTGTTCCAGCGAATGCGCTGCGCCCTGGAGCAGGTCATCGACATCGTCACCGAGGCGCGGAGCTGCGGCGAGAACAAGGTCCTCCCTGCCAGCATCTACGACGGCATCAGGGACTTAAAGGTGGGATCATGTTCCTGGGAGGGTCTTAACGTTAGCGATGCTCTGCTGACAGGAAGTTAAGAACTATGTAGAAATCACTCGACTTAAGGCCAAAACATTATGTCCAGTGTTATTTGATTTGGTTCCGGTGAATGACCACTAAATCTCTTTTATTACAAATGTATATTTGTTTAAAAGTTTTTATAAAACTCCAGTTAAGTTTGTCCTCGTAAGTAAAACATAATAAACCTTCTCTTATTAAACTGGATAAAAGTAAAAGTACCCGCTATGTTTGAGTCTATTATGAATTTAAGTTACTAGATGGATAGACAGACAGGTAGAATAGACAGACAGACAGGTAGAATAGACAGACAGACAGATAGAACAGAGAGACAGACACATAGAATACACAGACAGACAGATAGAATACACAGACAGACAGACAAATAGATAAAATAGATAGATAGACAGACAGTTAGAACAGACAGACAGACACAGACAGATAGAATAGACAGACAGACAGATAGAACAGACAGACAGACAGACAGATAGAACAGAGAGACAGACAGACAGACAGACACAGACAGATAGAATAGACAGACAGACAGATAGAATAGACAGACAGACAGATAGAATAGACAGACAGACAGATAGAACAGAGAGACATACAGATAGAATAGACAGACAGACAGATAGAACAGACTGACAGATACAATAGACAGACAGACAGATAGAATAGACAGACAGACAGATAGAATAGACAGACAGACAGATAGAACAGAGAGACATACAGACAGATAAAACAGACAGACAGATAGAACAGAGAGACAGATAAAACCGAGAGACAGACAGACAGATAGAATAGACAGACAGACAGATAGAATAGACAGACAGATAGACCAGACAGACAGATAGAATAGACAGATAGAACAGACAGACAGGTAGAATAAACAGACAGACAGGTAGAATAGACAGACAGACAAATAGATAACACAGACAGAAAGACAGACAGATAGAATAGACAGACAGACAGACAGACAGACAGATAGAGCAGAGAGACAACCAGGTAGAATAGACAGACATACAGGTAGAATAGACAGACAGACAGGTAGAATAGACAGACAGATAGAACAGACACAGACAGATTTACAGGTTTTTCAGTCCAATGCTGTTAAATATACATTTCTGTTAAGGACACTCCTTAAAGTCGATACCCTGCGGTGATGTTGAGGTTCTGGTCGTGTAGAGGACTAATGTCGCCTGTAGACGGTGTTTCTCACGTATTAGTGAAATATTGATGAGAACTTTTGTGGCCCTTGTTGACGTTACGGCCAAAGACCGAGTTCCTGTATTCTCAATAAACTCCTCCCCCTCTCCTGCAGTCCAGCGTGGAGTTCCTGCGGGAGAACCTGTACTCCTTGTCACCTCAGAGCATGAGCAGCCAGCTAGAGGCGCTGGTGGAGCGGACAGAAGACTTCACTGACTCCGCCTACACCAGCCACGAGCAGCGACAGGCCATCCTCGCTCTGTGCCAGCTGGCGCGCCAGGACACCCAGCAGCTGGTTCACGCCTGGGTGGAAGCGGTATGTTGGCGCGAGCTCCGTTGAGCGCCTGCTCGGATGATCTCACGCCTACAGGGATATTCACAAAAAACATACGCTAAGAAGTAGCGCGTCTGAAGAACGTGTGGAAGAGAAAAGTGGGCAGAGTCCTGCAGATTTATTTAAAAACCTTTTTAAAAATGAGATGCACAAATTGTCTTTATTGTCGAAGACCATGACCTTTAATTCAATTTATTCTCAAAGGTATGACCTTTAAGTCTTGACAGAACCTTTATTCTGTGACCTCTGAACCATTCTTGGGTTGATGTTGAGGTGATCTTCAGATCATTGTTCTGCTGGAAGGTCCAACCACGGCCCACTTTAAGGTTCCTGACAGAGACTTTTAGGTCTTCATCCAGTATCTGCTGGTGTTTGATGGAGTCCATGGAACCATGTCTTTAACAAGATGTCCAGAACCTTTGGAAGAAAAACAGCCCCACAGTATCAGAGATCCACCACCAGACTTCAGTGTGGGTATGAGCGGCTTTTCCTTGGTGCTTTTCTTCTTGTTACGCCACAACCATCTTAAATGTTTGTTGCCATAAAGCTCTACTTTGGTCTCATCTGACCTTTGACCTTGTTCCAGTGAAAGTCCCAGTGGTGTTTGTCAAACTGTAGCAGCGTTAGCTTGTGTGTGGACGATAGCAGAGGCTTTTTTCTTGCTACCCTCCCAAACAGCTGGTGTTGGTGTCGGCGCCATCTGATGGTGGTTAGGGAGACTTTCTGACCCCAAGTTTCAACTGACCTCTGACCTCTCCTCTCCTCCTCCTAGCTGTAATCCTTGGAGAGTCTTTTGCCAGTTGAACCATCCTCCTCACCGTGTGTGGGGTCAGTTTGCAGACACGTCCTCTTCCAGGTTGATGTCTAACATCTCCAGTCTCTTTAAACTTCTTCATTATTGATCTAACTGTTCAAACTGACATTTTGAACTGCTGAGAGATGTTCTTGTCTCCATTGTCAGATTTGTGCAGCTCTACAACTTTTCTTTGCTCCTCATTGCTGTGTTCTCTGGTCTTCATCATGGTGAAGAACCTCAGAGAGAATCAGGCCTGTGTCACCTCATATTTATACCCCAGTCAAACAGGAAGTACCTGTTCACCACCTCAGAGTTCCTGCTCAAACAGGTGAAACTAAACATATGAAATATTCTTCAGTTAGATTTTAATCACAGGATTTCTTAGTGGTGGCTTCTTTCTTTATTTTATTTACTTGCTGTTTTTACGAATAATTTGAATTATAGATCGTGGATATAGACAATAAAGAATAAAGACATTTTCTGCATCTCATTTTACAGTTTTTAAAAAAAATGGTGCCAGAGATTAATGTTTTATATAACATTTCAAAGTTAATTTAAAGGTGCACACGTTCTGTTTGTTACGTTTGTTTTTGACTGTAGACCAGTTCTGGCGTGGAACGCCGGTGCAGCAGCTATAAACAAGACTCTAGAACACTCACACCACAATATGTGTGGTCGGATTCTTGTTTATTCTAATCATCATCATCATCATAACCTCATTAATACCATCATAATCACAGTTCATCATTTGTCTGGGCCTCGTTGTTTCTCCTCCTGGCTCTCCTGGAGCAGCAGTCTGTCCACGCCAAGGAGGCGACGGATGACATGGAGGTGTCCATCCTGAAGACGTGTGAGAGCATCAGCGACCTCAGACGCGAGGTGAGCAGCATCCGCCATCAGAGAACTTCTTCTTCTTGTGTTTTATCCAGCCTCCATCGCTCCCTGCTCCTCCTCCTCCTCCTCCTCCTCCTCCTCCTCCTCCTCGCGCTCTGCAGGGTTGTTGTGTTTTTTTTTTAATTCTTTGATTCCTCCTGCAGCTCCATAAGGTGGCCGTCAGCCGCGCCTCGGATCTGCTCAAAGTTCACGGGGAACAGTTGCCCCTACGGGCTCTTAAAGCTGGAGGTGCCGAGGGGAACCTGGAGGCGGTGGCGGAGTATTCACGAACGCTCTCTGAGCAGAAGGAGCAGCTGGTGGAGGTACGCTGGACCTGAAGAGGTTTTACATGCTTTTTATGTCTGTGTTTGTCAAGACTGGTCGCCTACTTCTTCAATCCTCTGGAGGATCTTTGGAAAATCACAAGCTATTCTTAAAGTTCATTCACAAAAAAATTATTCAAATTGTTGTTGATGTTTTTTTGAGGTTTTACTATTTTTATTATTAATAATAAAAAATAGTTATAAAAATAATAATTAAAAACTTTGTATTGGATTTTATGAAATCATTTTGATATTAATAAATTATTAATAATAATAATACAATTAAAATAATAATAAAAATATTGAATTTTATGAAATCATTTAAATAATAATTTTCAATATTTTTATAATAATCATTTTAAAATATTAATATTGACATTTATGAAATAATTTTAATAATAATTTCAATATTTTTAAAAAATAATAAGAATAATAAGAATAAAAAAATATTAATACTGAAATTCTTGAAATAATTTTAATAATAATTTTATGAAATCATTCTGATAATAATTAATTTTTAATAATAATAATTAATATTGAAATCCCCAAAATAATTTTGGTACTAATTTTCAATATTTTTATTATTATTATTATTAATTAATATAATAGAATATATTATTTAATATATTAATATTAATAAAAATGAAATAATTTAAGTAATCATTTTCAATATTTTTATAATAATAATAATAATAATAATAAGAAGAAGAAGAATAAAAAATATTAATAATGAAATTCTTGAAATAATTTTAATAATAATTTTCAATATTTTTTAATAATAATAATTAAAAAAATATTAATACTGAAATTCTTGAAATAATATTAATAATAATTTTCAATATTTTTTAATAATAATAATAATAATAATCCATCGATATCTTTCCCTCCTCTCCCGTTCTCTCTTCAGACGTGCCGCCTGCTGTGCCACATTTCAGGGTCCGAGCCGCTGGAGATCACCTGCATACATGCTGAGGAGACCTTCCATGTCATCGGTCCGCAGGTAACTTCAACCTGCCCAACATTTCCTGCGTTTTTGTTTGATTAGGTTCTAATCCGAGAATAATTGGCGGCAGGAGGGTAGACCGATTTCCTCGTGTCGATTCATATCGACTAAATTTAGACACAGCTGGACTGATGGTTGGGAAGTTATGGAAGAGAAACTATGTTTTCCATTAAAAAATCTCCCCCTAGTGGGTAAAATATGAACTATTACTGAAGAACAGTGTATAATAGAAGATAAATGTCCTTGTGTGGATTCATATCAGCCGATTTGGACATATGATATATGTGTGGTTGGGAAATAACCTGAACAATATAGGAAGAATAACCGACAAATATGGTAACTGCTGATTAATAATGCACCAACTAGAACCGCTATAAATTGAACGAATGGTTAGGAAGAATGTTTGAAAAACTGTTCCGTTTTGTTTTATGGAGAAAAATGAAAAATACAAGATATATGTCCTCGAGTCGATTCATACGCACCATTTTTGGACTAAATCGGCCCATTGGTTGAGAAATTATGCTCCAAAGTGGCAGATATATGAAACTGACCTTTCTCAAAATCAACCCAGTTCTTCCTCACACAATTGGCAGATTTTGAGTTACCGCTTCACACGAATATTTTCAGGAATATAATAATATTCACCTTTGATATATTAGGAGGGGAAAATTACAAATGACCTCATGCGTCCTCCCTCTGACTCCTCCATCCGCCTCCTTACTCTGCAAGAAATGACTCCCCTCCAGAGTTCAAAGGTCAGCCAATCAATAATGTAACAGTGTGGGCTGGCGATGACGATGTTTCTCTGCGTGTTTGCAAAGTAATATCGGGGGGCTCAGAGGGTAATTGGCTATTTTATACAATCCCTGTGGGGGAGAGGGGTCTGTGTGTGTGTTTGTGTCTGTTTGTGTGTGTGTGTCTTTGTGTCTCTGTGTGTGTGTAGGTGTAGGAATGGATTCCATCTATCTATCTGTGTGTGTGTTTGTAGGTAAGAGAGTGTGCGTGTGTGTGTGTGTGTGTATGTGTGTGTGTGTTTGTAGGTAAGAGTGTGTGTGTGTGTGTGTGTGTGTGGGTTAGTGTGTGTGTGTGCATTTGTGTATTTGTGTGTGTGTAGGTAAATAGGTGTGTGTAGGTAAGTGTTTGTCTGTGTTTGTGTATTAGTGTGTGTGTATGTAGGTAAATATGTGTGTGTGTGTGCGTGTAGGTAAGGGTTTTTAAGTGTTTGTTTGTGTGCGTGTAGGTGTGTGTGTGTGGTTGTGTAGGTATGTGTGTGTAGGTAAGTGTTTGTGTGTGTGTGTGTAGGTAAGTGTTTTTGTGTGTGTGTGTGTGTGTGTGTGTGTAGGTAAGTGTTTCTGTGTGTGTGTGTGTAGATGTGTGTGTGTGTGTGTAGGTAAGTGTTTCTGTGTGTGTGTGTGTGGGTGTGTAGGTATGTGTGTGTGGGTGTGTGTGTGTAGGTAAGTGTTTCAGTGTGTGTGTGTGTAGGTAAGTGTTTCTGTGTGTGTGTGTGGGTGTGTGTGTAGGTAAGTGTTTCTGTGTGTGTGTGTGGGTGTGTGTGTAGGTAAGTGTTTCTGTTTGTGTGGGTGTGGGTGTGTGTGTGTAGGTAAGTGTTTCTGTGTGTGTGTGTGTGTGTGTGTGTGTGTGTGTGTGCGTGCGTGCGTGTGTGTGTGTGTGTGTGTGTGTGTGTGTGTGTAGGTAAGTGTGTGAATAAGAGTTACACATAGGAGAATTACATTTTGTGAGATCTTCAGTTTTCTCTGAGAAAAAGAGTTTTTAAAAATGAAAACCGTTTTAATGACTTATGACCCTGATCCAAAGTTTGCTGCTGCGGACTGAACACATTTTCTAAAGCACATTTAAAATGCAGCAAAATGAATTTTTTCATGAACTGCAGTGATTAAATTTGGTTTGGAAATGACTGCAGAAAATATAAGTTTTATTTACTTGAGGTTTTTTGCTGCAGAGACAAGAAGCTTTTTAAATATTGAACTTCGATGTTTATTTGAGCCGCTGGCGTTCTGAACTCAACATCAGACGCTTTTCTTTAACCTTTCAATCCTTCAATCTCACATCTTCATCGCCGGACTTCATGAAAAAGTCCATTCCCTCTTTTTGGTCCCTGTCCATCTGTGAAAATGTGTCTTCTTGTAAATTTAAAGAATAATAAAAAAAATAAAAAATTAACCATAAAATGACGAATAATTGAGTTTAGATGCGAGCAAGGATCCATGAATCAGATTCTTTTCAGTTCCTCTGCTTTTTAAAACACATTTTCTGCTGACTTTCTTTAAATATTGCTGGGATCATGTCTCAATTCTTGGCGCTCCTTCTCAGATCATCTCGGCGGCCCAGACGCTCGCCCTCCATCCATCGAGTAAGATCGCCAAGGAGAACCTGGAGGTGTTCTGCGAGGCCTGGGGGTCGCAGCTCTGCGACATGGCTCTGCTCCTGAGAGAGATCAACGACGTCTTTGAGGGCAGACGAGGTGGGTTTGAACTCACATGATGGACGTGTGTGTGTGTGTGTGTGTGTGTGTGTGTGTGTGTGTGTGTGTGTGTGTGTGTGTGTGTGTGTGTGTGTGTGTGTGTGTGTGTGTGTGTGTGTGTGTGTGTG
>VRLP01005660.1:0-34762 GCA_009660295.1 Lophius piscatorius
ATTTTTTTTTCACTACAAAAGTAAAAATTGTGGAGTGGCAGAGGCTGTGGCTCGTGCAGGACAAGCGCCGGGGGGGTGGTCGCGGTCGGGGGGGGGGGGGGGGGGGGGGGGGGGGGGGGGGGTGAGTTCCGTAAATTGATTAGGCACAGGTTCTACGCCTATTCAAAATTATCTGGGTTTGGGACCGGCCATAGAACTACACTGATTTTTGACCTTGTCGTTGCTGGGTCATGCTACATTATACATCTAACTCCACCACATTTTTCTTGGCGGCTGTAGTTACTTTTGCTATTTAAATTCTTTTAACCTTTATTTTCAGGTGAACACCATGCATCTACAAATGCGTTGATTTTGAATCTTTGTGATAAACTGAAGGACTACGTTTTTCGTCATGGGTTGAGATTATTCTCCTACTCCTTAAAATAAATTAACTATGGAAACCGTCTTGGATTATCCTGAAATGTAACTAAGCTGATTTTATGACAAGCTTGGTATTTAGAAATTTGTGGTTCTCACAAGATATGTTGATCTTATAGATTTTAATACTCTAATACCCTAAAATGACCTCGATCTTTAACATCTACAGCTATGACATGGTTCTACACATTCATTCAGCAGTTTAATACACTTTTTTAAAATTCTGATACTCAAAGTACATTTTGCTAATAGTACTTGCACACTCTGACTCAAGTCAAGTTTTGTTTGGAGGACTTTTACTTGTGGTGGAGTATTTTCACAGTGTGGTTTTACTGTACTTCTACTCAAGTGAAGGATCTGAAATTCTGAATACTTCATCCGTCACTGGTCAGATTCCATATTAGTAAACTTTAATATGCAACATTGCCTTTTTTTTTCAAGTTCAACTGTCCCAAATGATGGGAAGACACGTGTAGTTTGTAGGGTTGTACATTGCTCGGTATTTTTGTATAGTGATATTTTGTGGTGCATTGTAATTGTTTGCGTGAATGTCAATGTGGGACCATTTGCATCCCTTGCATGAGTAACTGGAACCCATTAATATACGGGATAAATATGTACAGCTTTTTTTTCCACTGTTTCACTCTATTATCAACTGTGCCCAAACTAAACACAAATACCGCCTTTTTATTTGTTGTGGAAGTTGCAGATGCATCAGAAAACCAAATGTGCTCACAACATTATCCAAAGGTTGACACTGACAGTTCCAATAAACTTCCTCCACTTCTGCATCAATGTCTTTCTGATGTCCAGAGGTTGTCAATGCTGATAGGCTTTCGTGTCACTTGAATTTCTCAGTCGAGTTAAAAAAACTTTTAGCTTGATTGAATCTTCGCCAAGCGCAAATTTGTGACGATCTTTGGCATTGCATTGGCTTTACATCTAATTGCAAAGCGTGAAGTTTTTTTTGTCACATTCAGTAACTTCACACAGCTTTATACTTTTTGATTTACCTGTCAACAATGAAATTAGGGATTTTTGTGTGTTTCAGTTTAATGACAAATAATAAATTGCCTAGTTACAAATGAAATATTCTTGAATATACCTTGAAGATGTTGTCATTCTCTTCGATACTTTATAGTTTTAAATCATCTCAATTGTTGCCTCTTAGCCTAAAAGCAAAAACAACATGAGGATATCCTACAGCTGGCAACAGAAAAACTGTATGTGATCTCTTTCTCTGACTCCATTACAGTAACGTAAGTTGAGAATCTACTCAACAAAATTTACATAACAGTTGTTAATTTTTTTAACATGTTTAAGGTCTGACATTTTATTATTATCTCGCAGAACTGATTTCTGTATGTATTTGGGGTTTAGCACATTGATCAGATTTCCAAATTCAACAGTGTCCGATGATCTGCCCGTGAATTATAAACCATGTAACTTTTTTCATCAGGTTCCTTGTTTCTGGCAAGTTTGTTTTGAATTTGCCTCTGTATGTATAAGTATCGTCTGTAATCCTTCATTAGTTCTTGCTGAAGACAGTTTCTTTCGAGCGACTTAATATGGTTGACAAATAACGGCTCTTGCAAACTGTGAAGTTTTTGACCTTTAAACTGTCTTTAGATGACTTTTTAATCAAAACGTTGCCAGTCTTTCATGGACAACTGGCTGCCACAAAGTGGTTTCCTCAATCATTGTTGAAGTGCAGCAGTTATCAGGTAGTCAAGCAATTAACTCCATAAATTTTTTAATAACGATCTCAAGTCTGATCAATCTCAGATGTCATTACTTATTAACATGTTTTTGATGTATTAAAGTAGACCTCCTTGCATTTTGTTATACTATTGTAGCTCTGTTTTTACTTATGTATGTCTCTGCAAATGGGATGAAAAAGTCAGTTGAGTCACAGAGTCAGTGTGACGTTTTTTTCATTTAATGTCACATTTAAGTTCACATTTTTTACGAAGGACGTAAGTTGATGTGAAAAACTGAAGACTATTGAAATAATAGGCAAATTTATTTAAAATCCTTGGAGACCCACATGTTGGTTGTCAGTCTCTGCCAGTCTCTGGTAACGACTACTTTAGATCAGTAGTTCCCAACCACTGGCTTGAGGATCCGAATTGGAACGCTTTTGCCACGAGGCTGCAAGGGAACAATATGCTTTGGGGAATAATTAAGTCTGTCTGCGCTACACCTTTCCCCACTCCTTGGGATTTTGGTAGAGACCAAAAGTGTGTTACACTTTTCCCCAGTCCTTGGTATTTTGGAAGAGAGAAGACCAAAAGTTATTTTCACATCTGGCTCTAAAGCACATGGCATTCTAAAGTGCAGCGATTGGAGTTTAATTACTTCATAACCAAGAACATAAAGTAAACCCTCCTTTTTGATATTAGACTTTAATTTAAGAAGTGGATTAATTCCTAATTATTTTTCTTTAAAAATTACTTTCCTTTTTAATGAGATTTAAACTTTACTTAAGCTTAAACTTGAAAAAAGATTTCAGGTCCAGTCAATACAATTAGTTGATATTAACATAAATTTGCTTTCATTCTTTTCAGATTTGTTGCCGATGTGTCATTAAACACTGCCATCATAGTGCGCTTCCTCTGCATTAACTAATAAGGGGGGTGGAACTCTGACATTTTGTTTTTGTACTGAGAAAAACAATGCTGCGTCACAGTGTACTCTCTGTACATAGACAAAACCGGAGATCCACAATTCTTCCTGGATTCACTTCATAAAATGAAATGTCTTAACTTATCCAGTAACCTGCCTAAAGATTAACATGGTGTGAATTCATGGATTTACTGGCATGGCGGCAGGATGGGACACAGGTGCTCTTTTTTTTAATGTTTCTCACAGCAGTGCTGTGTGGAACTTCATCATAAATGTATATTTTTTATATGCGGACGGAAAGGATCTCACACCGGGTCTTGGCGACCATAGATTTTGTTTTGAAAGATGTATTGAATGCAATAGCTTTGCTTAGTGATTTATTTACTGTGGCGAATAAAAATGTTTAAGTAAACTACAAAGCTTTTGAAAGTCTGATAAAATTTGTAGTTTGCCCATATATGCATAGCAAGGTTTGGTTTTTGTTTAGGCTGGTTAACGTTTGCAACTTAAATTTTGATTGGGTTTAATGAAACAATACCTAGAGTTGAAGAGTAGGGGACAAAGAAACTATTAAGAGTCATATTATTTAGGGTCCACTTGGTCTAACCTCATGCGATGAAGCGTCTAATGAGGCAGCACTCTAATGAACTTCCCTTGTTGTTCTCCAGACTTTATTTTGATGTTTTCTAAGACAATGAACTTCCTTTCCGGCTATAGTAAACTTAGAATTGCTCACTTTATTTGCTGTCTGATCTAAACACCTGGCATTACTGTAATTAAGCTATAGTAGAGTTGCATCTGATGCTTAGTCTAGAACAAGCTGCACCCCTGTTCTTGCCGAGAAACACTAAGAGCTTTTGGCCTTCGATGACTTGGATATACAAACCCAAGAAGTAATGCTAATTGCAGAATGAATAAGAACATCAGTGCTCGGATTTGTGTCGTTGAAAAAAGAACACGGTGGGGGAAAACGGCACTTCCCACAATCCTTGCCCCTCCAAATGCAACCCCCACCTTCCTGGCTGACCTGGTTGGGATGCTTGACTGATCTTGAAAGGCAATGGGGCAGGCCTTTAACCCTGCCCAATGGTGATTACAGAAAAGGACAAGGCTGTCTCAATCACCTCTTCTCTGGACTGACCTCTTGTAAATTTGCTGGTTACAAAATGAGTTTCTGCTTTCTCACAGTTCAAAATATTCATAGAAGCCCCCGCCTTCTGTTCATCCTATTTCATTGGGAATCTGCCATGACCAATCGTACAATGCCTGCCAGCAGCTGCAGACTTAAGATGTTCTGCATACAGTTTTTCTTTAAACTGCTGTAGGGTACATTTTCTAGTTTAGTTGTTGCTTTATTTATTTGGATGGCACAATTTTTTATTTAGTTCTCTGTGACCATCATTCTTATAGTTAAAATTTCTTTAAATCCGTGATTTTTTATTATATACCACTGTTTTTCAGACATAACTTCACCTTTAATTTGAATAGTTCAGGGGGTTGCTGATACAATAATGGGGATTGGGGATTTTTCGGGGGTATACCCTGGCTGTCGGGGACGACAGCATAGGCTTAGTTCTCCACCTTATTTTTGTGTTTGTTCACAAACCTGCTGTCACGACCCACTGTAAACCCAGTATACTCAAAAGGAGAGGCGACACAAGTTCTGCCAAAACCAAAGAAATATCCATTTATTTTACATATTAAACAATCAACACAACTCTATTCCAACTTAACACAAAAGGCCTCATGGCTCTGCCGAATCAAACAAAAAGAAGGGCAGCCACACAAGAAGTCCACAAAGAGCCATCAGATCGGTAATTGCCCTCTACCATTAACTAAGAAAACACCATCTAAGTGAAACAGAAAATAGACCAAAAATATTACTACTGAACCCATGTAATCTTAATTCTTAACGAACGCAAAAGCCACTCTCAGTCAGTGTCCTAACTGACTGTAGCAATCAGGCAATGCGGAGTAAGAGAGAGGGAGTGAGCTAGGAACCTTGCCCCCTTAAAGGCTGCTCCCAATCCCTACAGGAATTGCATGCACCTGAGGATGAGAAGAAAACATTAGTGATTCAGGTGACATACCTAAACATCAGAGGGGGGGGACATGTAACACCTGCTTGCCTTGCTTTTCATGTCATGTAGGGCTGAAAAATCAACATTATTGTGAATGATACAAATCAAATCAAGCACTCACTAAACCACAGCCTTGTGAAAATGAAATGTCAGGAGAAGCAGAGGACAAAGAGTTTGTCAGTCGAAGCAGATCATTGTATAATGACCATCTATTTCTATCAAGCATTGTTTGGAAGCATCTCTGACTGAAGAAGAGGTCGTATATAGAGTGCTCTAAAGTTGTCCCTGCTCCACAAAGCAACACAATTAACTCGTTCAGCCACTTGTTAACATCTCAAAAAAACGGCTGTATGATGAAAACATGAAGGCCAAAGAAAATGTTGCTAACGGGACATCCCTAGAATGTAGGACACATCAACCGCATCCGCATAAAGACACATTGACAACATTATTGTTGATTACATTTGGACAAAGACGTGTCCAATAAACACTGAGTGATGAAGGCCTCAGGAAAATGGACAACTCAAATGACTCGCTAGACCAGTGGTACACAAACTTTTTACACAGCGTGCCACCTCAGAATATACCCGGCTCTCCAAGTACCACCATAATGACCAATTTCAGCTAAATGTAGTTCGAACAGGAGGAAAATATATTCCCAATAAGAATATTATTCATTGTTGACTAGTCAGCTACAACCAAACAAAGTGCAAAGGGGTAGCACTAGAACTGGCACTTAAACTCTTTCCCATAATTAGAATGCAAAGGGCAGCCCCTCACACACATACAGTACGTGCACAGAGAAGGTGAGAACATTAACAATAACAACTAAGTCCCTGTAAATGCTCATTTCAAATTTGATGTAACCCGAGTCATATCTCCTATCAGTTTTTCGACAGTTGATGCTGTTGTGTTCATTGATTTCCCCTGAAGTTTGTACAACACTGCTAACAATATTCTCCTCTTGAGCCACACTTCTCGTCCTAAAAATTTCAGTTTGAAGCCACGATTGCGTTGGTATTAAACCATTCATAATTTTAGCTTCCTCCGCTTACTGTCTTCTTGTCCTCAGTTTAGCTTGTAACGGCTTGGCGTGCCCCACGACCCGACTACGTAGCAGGCTGAAGACGTCTGAACAAAAAAAACTACAGGAAAGGCTGAACTTATTCTAAAGCCCATTTCATTTATCTCATCTTCACAATATTTTCATTTCATTCATCATAGTATTTTGATAGTATTATACGTTTTTTCAAATAATCTTATTTAATTTAGTAAAAGTAGGCAATTTCAGAGATTCCTCCACATACCACTAGAGGGAGCCTGCGTACCATAGTTTGAGATCCACCGCACTAGACAAACCATTTGTCACACTTAGCATAGATATTTTTCCAAAGTAGTTTTACCTGAAGTATATTGGAAAGGGGAAAAATAGATTGGGTCTCTTAGCTGTTCAGTTCTCTTCTCTAACCTATGATGTATGGTCAAGAAAACAGAAGACCCATACAATGGCCTGACAGTTCAGGCCAGTAAATTTTGGTTTGAATCAGGCGGACCGTTTCTCCCAATCAGGCCCCTCCAGGTTTCTCCTGGTTGCAAACATAGGTGTTGAAATCACAAAGGGGAACCACAGAGTCCTTGGCTGGAACCTTTTTCTAGGACAACGGCCAGAGACTCAAAGAAAGTTGAGAACTCTGAACTAATGTTTGGTGCGTAGGCACTGACAGCAGTCGGAGCGTTTCTGCGACCTTCAGTCGCCTGGAGGCGACCCTCTCGTTCTCCGGGGAAAGCTCATGATATATATAATATATATAGATAAATATCATGATAAATAATCAGGATCTCAATATTGATCAGAAGAATCTAAATGATAATTTTTAGTATAGTCACATGGCACTGCTTTCAGGTGTTTGTTCCCAATAGAATTACACATCTACATCTGTGTCTCTAAGGAGGCTTGTTGTTAATGATGTAGCTTAACCAAACCTCAGTCTTTGGTGGATGGGCCTCTGATCCCCCAGAAATGTTTTTGTATATCTTAAAATGAGATGCATCATTATGGTGCTCTTTCAGTGGAGGATAAAGATGGTCAATAACATCAACACAATTCCCCCTGGAAACGTTTTCATGCTTGGTGGCGGACATCTTTTGACCAGAACTGGTAGCCTTGTGCTGTTTTCTTTCCTTTCATGAACTGACACAGTCTTAAACAACAGATATATTAATCATTATAATCAATCCTATTGTAATTGGATGTTCTAAACAGTGTTCTCAAAAATAAGGATCTTTAGGCGATGAAATGCTTTGCTGTATTATTTAAGCCAGATAGCAGCCTTTCTGCGGCATCGTTGGTTCCGGTAATCATTGTCCGGGAACAAGTACAGAAACGGACTGAATTATTCTCTTCACAATAAAAGTGATTCAAGTTTTTACATCTGCCAAAAAAGTGTAGAAGATCATTTGATATGTGTTATTTGTGTGTTAACAAGGAGGGTAACTCAAAAAGTTCCAAACAAATATCTACGAATTTTTGTTTAATGACAGGTTTGGGGTGGGGAGAGGGTAATTTGATTTTGAGGCTTATCCATAACATGTTATGGATTCAGTATTTATTTTCTACACAATTTTCTGTGGCATCAAGCCAACCAGAGGCAGAATAGTGCAGATCATAGTGTCACCATAGCAGGCTCTGTAAATTTGCTTGGCTGAGATATGTACTCACTAAGTGCCCTTTCATTTAATCCTCTGTGTTTGTTGGTCAGGCGGTCTCGTTTGTTACTGCTTAAGTCCAACGCTATACACAGTCGTTTCCAGCAATATGTCTCTCTTGCATTGCTTTGCTCTACAGAACAGCGGTCTGATTACTGAGATTTGAATGTAATTACAGTTGACAGGCAAAAATAACGGTTCAGACGCATTCGAGCACACACTAAACTTGTTTGCGTCTTTCTTCATTCGCCATACAATCTCTACCCCCTCTTTTAATAGTTTTTCAGGATGATGCTACGAATTAAGGCTCAGGCAAACTCTTTCCTTCCTCTTCTCTACGGGTAGCTGTCGGCTGAGCCGAGTCGAATCCTCTTGGCTGCCGGAGGACTCCTCTTGGCTCGGCCGTTAAGAAGCCTCCTTAGCAGTAATCTTCTGCTTAATTACTGTTAACTGTTGCTGATCCTGTCTTCATACAAGAATTTGAAAGAGATCTACAGTGTTGGCAGTCATGGATGAAGTTTAACATTTTGAACTATACTGCAAAATGATTAACTTCACTTCATGAATCACACTTGTGGCTGCTTGGCATGTAGTGTCTCCATCCAAGCAAGAAAAATGATCTCTTCACATGTCATGCAACAACTTATATTTAACACAAAAGAACAACTTAGGGGTTTCATCTTCCATGATAGATCTACAAGAGAAGTCTGTCTAATAGATTTTAGTTTACTCTGATTTTAGGAATCTTGGATACGCAGCATACAGACATTGTATAGTCAAAGCCACTGAGTAGCCACTAATTGCCAGGCAGCATGCAAAAGCTAAATATGAATTTTGATGATCTTTTATAATATGCAGAAACCTCTCTATTTTATATTAGCTGCAATTTCATTTTGTATTAAATGTGCACTTCATTAACGTGTTTGTCTTTGTAATATGCAAAATCCTCTCCTGGGGTCCATACCCAAGAACACTTGAAGCAGGTCTGAGGTGCATTCATCACGGTGACATGCCCCCTTTTTTTTGTTACAGCAGGCCAATGAGGCGTTGCATCACCAGCACCAAGTAGCCGGGAACAGCCTCTTGCCTTTGCTTACTTCTGGAGCGGATCCACCGGATCAGAAACCAGTGTTGCCCATTCCCTTGGACCAGAAACCTCCTGTTAGTGCTGCAGAACTTCTTAAAGACAATGTGGCTAGTGGGACTGGTGGTGGAGGGCCTCAAGTTGCTGTGGTGAAAAAGGAGCCTAAATCAAAAACGCCTTTCATCTGTGGTTACTGCAACAAAGCCTTCCGGGACAGCTACCATTTACGACGGCATGAATCTTGCCACACTGGTATTAAGATGGTTTCACGGCCTAAGAAAACACAACCAGCTCCCACCATGGTGCCACTCATATCCACTGTACCACGTGAGAATAGTGCAAACTCCTCATATGTTACCACTGTAGCTGGTATCCTGACTACAGCCACCACGTCCACATCCACAGGCACCAGCATCATGACTCCAATGCAACACCAACACCACCACCAACAACAGCAGAGCATCCCCAAGAAGCCCCCCAAACCGGTGAAAAAGAATCATGGCTGCGACATGTGTGGGAAGGCCTTCAGAGATGTGTACCATCTCAACCGCCACAAGCTGTCACACTCGGACGAGAAGCCGTTTGAGTGTCCCATCTGCCAGCAGAGGTTTAAGAGGAAGGATCGCATGACATACCACGTCCGATCACATGATGGCGGCGTTCACAAGCCTTACATCTGTTCGGTCTGTGGGAAGGGCTTCTCTAGGTATGTGAACCTAATTATTATATAAGTTGCATGCTTTAATCTAAATTCTTTTTTTTAAATTGATTGTATAAAAGTAGGTGTTATGTTCACCAGTTTTGGTGGATTAGATTATTTCTGCACACTAGGAACGTTTCAAGAGTTTTTGGTGCGTATGGTCCTGTCACCCGTTCACCAGCTGTCCCTCATTAAACCACTTTGATAGGTACTAGACTAGGATCACCCAACAAGACGTGCAGTTGTGGAGATGCTTTGACATAATCATCTAGCTGTCACAATGTGTCCTTGTCAAAATTGCACCCATTCTAATGTTCGCCCATTTTTCCTGCTTCCAAAAAACCAACTTAAAGACTAAATGTTCACTTGCAGCCTAATATATCCCACCCACTGAAAGATACCATGGTAGAAACAGTTATTTACCTGTCAGTGTTCATAATTTTATCTGTGATTAGTGTATCTTTGGTCAAATGGAATGCAATTGCACTGTTGATCTCTCCGTCTTTATGAACTGAATTGATGCGGTGACGCAGTGTAAAGGGTCACTAATAGGGATGACTAGCTGTGTTCATGATAGATGACTCAGGGTTGTTTTTTTTTATTCAAGAGTTCATCATTCAGTAGTTTTTGATGTACTTTAAAGTGGTTACACAGGTTAGTTGTGTCTCAGTATTGTGTGCATGAGGTTTTTAAACACTCTATTACCGCCGGTAAATGGGTATGACACGAGAGCAACTGCAAAAACATGATGCGGTCGTCAAGGAGATAGGTGTCTCACTCATTTATAGAAATAGAGGGGAAGGAGAGCCAGCAATAATAAATTATCTTTTGAGAGCAAAGAACCAAGCAATCTTGAGTTCCATCGATAGGTCAGTAATCAGTGCAATGTTTGTTGATGAATAAATTAAGTTAGACATGTAGAATGAGCAAATTTCTTGCCTCAAAGAAGATGGCTAAAGGCATGCTTCCCATCAGCTTTTAGGGAAAAGTTTAAAAATTTTAGGTTTACCGTGCTATTCAGAAAAACTTAATAACTTAGCGCAAAACTAATAAATCTGCCTGGTGTTCATGCACACAAGTCGCAAACTCTGTTTAGCAGAGCAAAGCAATGTCAGACCAGTCTTTTTGCAGGGAAGTTTGTGTGCGCTAGTAATATTCAAATAGTTCTGAGTGATTGAAAGCACAGAACATATGATATGTGTGGGGTAATGCTGAAATGTCAGGCTACAAACACAGCACAAACGTATTGTTTGCATTTCATGCATTCAGAGCATGTAGTCGGGAATACTCTATCCCAATCTCCTCAAAAACTGATGGACAGAAATCCCTGACATTTCAAATATACTTTGTAGGGGGCCCTTAAGTGTGCATATCATCATTAGTTTCTCCAATTTGCTTATTTTTCAGATTTGTGACATTTATTTAATTTAAAGTTTTTTATATCAACTTGTTCTCACTCACCAATGATAGAGATTGTGGTCCATCTGCACAAACTGTTTTTTCCTCATGTGGGGATGTACATTTTCTATTTTTATTGGGCCTTCAGTTCGTAATGCTGAAACCAAGATATGATTTTGCTTGAAAGCAAACCTTTCACTGTACATTATGGTTGAAAAACATCTCAGCCAGTAATTTTTCAGTTAGCCAATCCTTGGAAAATGGACCAAAAAACACATCGACTGCTCCTAGCCTCTTTATTCTGTATGTAGAAAATAGTAGATGAACGTTTAAAATTCATACATGAAATGTATATCTGAATATAACATAGCTACATTACCCTCAACTCTAAAACGTCATGTGAATAAAATGATGCTACTGTCAACGTCTAAGAGACTTCCTTCATCTCACCTTACAGACCGGATCACCTAAGCTGTCACGTCAAGCATGTCCATTCCTCAGAGCGGCCCTTTAAATGCCAAGTAACGGTAAGAGTCACAGCTCCGACCAAACATGACGCATAATTTTACACTCTGTTTAAAACAATAATGGCTTTAGCTTTATCTAGCTTAGAAAAGCTTTAACTATAGAGAAAGGTGGTCCTCTTCCATGGAGGTCATCATGTTGCGCAGCATGTTTTACACTAGCTTGAACAGACAACCCTTCACCCCTGAAAACCAACAAAGAAGAAATAGATAATTTATAAGTTACTGGTAAACAATTGACAACTCTGCGGACGAGGGATGTTCGTAAGATACACAGTTTCACTCTAAATAGCTCTGCTCGGTGGACATGAATTGGGTGTACTTGGAACAAACGGTGTACTCCCAAGCAGCCTGCTGCAGCCAAATCCTGAATTGAATGCACACTTACTGGCCATTTAATTGTGTACCAGCATACATGGTAAATTAGCCCTAGGAAATATGTATTTACAAAGAAACTAATTGCCAGTTTTTATTAGTTCATTCAGAGAATGGGCTTTTAAAAAATGTTTTCCAAACTATTTGAATAAACAAGGGGTAAAATGTTCTAATGTTTCCAATATAATACTTTCAAGAATGTGCTATTTCAACATTGATGACCTCAATAATGACTGTAATTATTACACTTTTGAGTTAAGCTTTATAAAAGGAGAATTCATGGAAAAACTGATTCAGTTTGCATTGCAATGTACAGTTATACTGAAGTGGACAATGAGTGCAGATTGATTTTTACACCTATTTTTACCTGTATTTTTCTTCTTCTTTAAATCAAGCAAAGAACTTCCATTTGTTTAGGTTGAAATAACGAAGTCCCATGTTCAAATTCTTAATGTGATCAGAAACAATAGAGAAAATCAATAACTTAAATATTCACTGGTTTGCCGTTTCAGGCTTGTACCTCCGCCTTTGCTACCAAAGACCGTCTGCGCTCCCACATGATTAGGCATGAAGGCAAAGTGACATGCAACATCTGTGGCAAAATGCTAAGTGCTGCTTACATTACAAGTCACCTCAAGACACACGGCCAGGCCAGCTTCAGCAACCAGTGTAACAATAAAGGTAAGTCTCATTTTATCTCTCTTAAAACTCATACACCAGTGATTTAATGTTCAGTGGAACTAAAATACACACTTCCACTGCCTAGTTCAGTTGTTCCCCCAATAAGTGTCCTCATAAACACATCCAGTGTTGTAATTATGGGTTGATACCTTAGTCCTAATTTATCTGCAGTTGTCGTCCTTAATTATGTCTGGGCTAGCAGAGAAGGCCTTTCTAGAATGGAAGGGAAGTGCCTCCTTTTCGTTCCATTTGTAAGATGCTCGCAAATACTTTTCTAAAATTTGAAGCGGGGCCAGTAAAAGACTGGGAATCTTGTAAAATACCCCAAGAACGCCTGACTGGACCAAATCACAGATAAACAATTTTGATGGTTAAAGGTGCTCCTGGAAAGGCTCTCACTCACACACAGAGATGTGGTTCAACACTTTATGAAGTGTACTAATGAATGAATGGTTACTATTTGTTTTAAACATTGTCCCAACCTTTTATTTGTAATAGGGGTTGTATCTTAAACTCATGATACTGATTTCTTCCTCATAACAGAAAACAAACAGTCATAACATAGCTACCTGCCTAATATTGTGCAGGTTCCCCCTTTTGCTACCAAAATAATAATAATAATACATTTAATTTATAAAATAACTCCCGTTGAGGCATAGACTTCATAAATAAAATGTATTATTATTATAAGACCAAGTCCTTGAAGTTGTGAAGTGAGGCCTTTCGCGGATCGGACCTGTTTGTCCATCACAACACACGGATTCTCTATTGGGTGGAGATTTGGGGAATTTTCCAATCAACACCTTAAACTTCGTTAAAACATCCTGCAACAATTTTTGCTGTATAGCGGGGAGTATTATACTGCTTAAAGATACCACGTCCATGAGGCAGTACATGAGACTTTTTCCCTGAAGGGCGACACTGCAGCATTTTTTTCCTTTGGAGTCGTACACCATAAAAATTCAGAAATGAAAAGAATGGATAGAATGGATATATACCACATGACAATAGAGTAGTAGTAGTTTTTTTGTCTTAAACTCGGAAATTAATGTTTCTTCTTGAAAACAAAATGTTTGTGTAACCATCTAGATAGCAGCGCTTCTAATTAGGTTAGTTAGAATTAAAACCCTTAAACACAGACAGTATAATGAGTCACTAAAATATTTTGAAGTCTAGTGTGTTTTGACCCTAAAATAAACACAAACTCTTTATCTGTTTGATTTTATCTGGTTGTCAAGTCTGTTTGAATGTCTTCATTAATTCCTCATTCTCTTGTTTGCTTCTCTGTTGGGTGTAACTAATAAGCTGAGGGAAGTTGCTCATTGTTTTCTGATCATTACATCTACTAATACTACTTCCAGCCATCTATATACAGACTCGTAAATTCTGACAGGAGAAAAAAGGGATCTGTCATGTTGCATTAAATGTACAATGCAGCAGTTCTTATAGCTCGATCCTTACGAAGAACCATAAGTCAGAATATGTTATCTCCTCTTTGCCTGATCAGTTCTGCTTTTGAAATCTGTGCTTTGTGGAAAAATGCCCCATTAAGCATAAATAATTGAATGTTTCAAATGTTTTTGAAAGTGATTTAAATATTTGTGTTGACTTTGTTTTGAGTGATGGCTATCAAATAAAACATGTGATAATTGTTTTCCTCACCCCACTAGAAGCTAGGAGGCCCATCATGAAATGTTATAACTTTCACAGCCTGTCACCATTCCGTCTGTTGAAGCTGTCTCCCAGATGACGGCACTTCTGCCCTTTGCTCTTGTAACCCAATATGTGTCTGTATTTCCGAATAGGCATAAGTGACTGGCAGTGGAACCACTCAGGGCCACGAAAAGGTAATCCAGTAGCGAGTAGCAGACCCCCCTCTCCCAAACCCTCAAAGTTATGTGGCCAATTTTCTTCATGTACCATGTCTCTCAAGTTACAAGCACTCTTTGTCTCCGAGGACTGGTCTGATTAAGGTCATCCAAGTAAGAAGATAGAGTTTGCTAATTTAAGGTTAAATTTCATGAAGCAGGATCATTAGATCATTTAACTGGACCATAAATAAGGCAAAATGCATACATACCTTACATGACCATCAGAGGTCATCTGGTACCAAGTTTTGCTTCTGATTTAAAATAGCAATTTCAACCACCTACACTTAACTTCTACCAGTTATAATAGCATGATTGATTAAAAATCGAAATGTTGAAATGAGATCAGAAATGACTCAGCCATCCTCCTCCCAGCAAGGGTGAGATAAATCTGTTATGGCCTGTCATGTGCTGGCCCTCAACTCATCTGGGATGGTCAATTGGCAGTCGTGTAGTATTCTGTGTACAAAGATCTTAAAATGTCCTACTTGATGTGTTAATGTTTAAAATGAACGTTTTGAATTAAAACCAATGGACAGTTAGCTGGTTAGTCTATTGATCCTGCTTTTTGAATTTACCCCTTAGGTGAGTTGACGGTAGGAGAGATTTTAAATAACTCCTTCCAAGTCCTAATTGACAACAGTCACAAAGGTAGGTCCTTCAACAATATTCATACAGTTGACATAATGGATTAATGATGTACAGACATTTGCAGTGAACCAACTAAAAAGCCAAGGAGCACAGACGGGCTGTTGGCTCCCCTGTTTTCAAGGACTAGAATTAAAATGTAAGGTTGACCATAACTACATTTATTCTTATGTCTTTCGTTCAACACAGATGCCAACAACGTGCACAACAACTCGTCCACCACAACGGCAGTCACCAACTCAGCGGCCATCACCTCGGCTATGAACCGCGGCAGCAATCCCAGCAATCCTGTCACCATTGCTGCTCAAATGAACATCGCCACCAACACGGTCAACATCACGTCACAGGTCAACCTGCAGCATCCGGTCACCATCACCGGCCCAGTGAACTTGGCCTCCATCAACATCCCCACAACGGCACACATGAATATCGCCCACCCTGTGGCCATCACCACTCCCATGTCCATGAATATCACCGGACCACTCAACATCGCCATGAGGCCTATGGATAGCATGCCTTTTCTATCCCAAGTTCTGCCTTCCTCCCCTCCTTGGTAGAGCTGTTTTAGCCCATGGAAGAGCCGATAGTGTTTTAACTGCCCAATAATGGATTAGCCTTTCAAATCTTATCAAAATGGATTCATGGTTTAACTAAATTAATACAACCACAGATCAGATCAGTTGTTTGCTTATTCTGACCTCAGACTACATGAGTTTCCATCTGAAACAGTTTCAATAACTTGAATCATAATTTGCTTCTGGTCTGAAACTTCAGCTGGTCCCATATGTTCGGCCCAGTTTACCTACTAATGAGGTTTTCACACAGCCACTCATTAACCTCCCGACCCACTCACAGAATCTTTAGGGCCACACCTATAAATATCAGACATGTTAATAATATCATACCTGTTGTGATATTTAGAATTTAGATCTGGTGATTGTATCGGTACTTTCCAAGAACACAACAATAGCCAAAGAGAAAGATAGAAAGGGAGAGAGATATCCCAGAGCAGCTGTCGAAGTTGTTAACAAATGTAAACATTGTAGCCCTTAAATGCTGTGCTAAATAACCAATACAGTAAACGGAAAATTAATCTCCCCTGTAGTTGTTTACAATAGACAGACTTTGCATCTACCAACAATTTTCTCACAAAGGATTCTTTGAACATCTATTTTCATTTGCTCTTTAAAGTTGTAGCATCTCTGGCATCTTTTTTTTTTCTACATCTGTTACCCTCTTGTCAGAGTAAGGTCATACATCATCCCCTCTGACATGCTAATGTCAATAACAACCTGTAGTGTATGATGCACCATCATTTAGACGTAGAGAAAAACCTGAAATGGTGCGTTAGAACCAGATTTTAAATCTGTTAGAATTTTGTAGTCTGAGCCTAGAGTACTGGCCCATATATTACATGTAATTCTCAGAAGTATCAGTTATCTTCCAGCATAGTATATGTTTGTTTTGTCAATGTTTATATGTTTTTTTAAGATATTGTAATATAGGAATTTTTTTAGAAATTTAATAGAAACATTTTATTGATACCAGGTGGTTTAGCTGACACAATGAATTGTGACTTCATCACATTGATGCAAAAAAAAAAAAAAAAAAAAAAAAATCTGTATATCAACGATCACCACGAAGCTGGAATCCTCATGGATGTGAAACATTGCCCGCACTGGCTTAATAATTCAGAAACGAGAGAGAGAGAGCTCCACGTAAATGCAAAATAACACACTGATAACAAATTCTTACTACCTCTAATATAATGATGATTTGGTTGAAGGAAGGTATCTACTGTCTGTTCAAAGATAGTCTGACTCCCCGTCTGCCAAGTGAGACCACATTATCCAGTTAAAAATGGCAAAATCTTTTATTAAAGATTATTTCACTACTATTATCTCCCAGCACAATAATGAAAAATTTGCACTTGGATTAACTGAACTAAATTCCCTCACATGTAAATGTGAAGTAACCCCTATGGCATGGGTGGTTGTGGGTATTTGAAGTGTCCCTGTTTTGTGCAGATTGTCAATAGATACAATTTTATGCCAAAGATCTTTCAGGTGTAGAGTTTCCCCTCTGAATACTTGATTTTCAAAGATGGGGGTGCGGGTCAAATCTTTAAATTAGATAAGCATTAACATGGAACAAAAGTCTTCTTTTGAAACTCAAAGTAACAGAATTGCCAGTTTCCAGTTTCTCATCCTCTTCACTCCTCTGTTCTGCCAGTAGTGGAGCTGTGGTTTACCCAGTTAAATGATATGGTAGCATCATTCACAATACCCATCATATTTCTGTAGTAATTATTTTCACATTTTCTTAGATGTATCTTTGAAGGTCATTGCGGCATCCTGGTTTCTAACCTTTTAAGCCAAAATAGTATTTTATTTCCATATGTCATGGTTTTAGATTATTGGGCAGTCACTACAATATCAGCTGCTACATGTTCGTCTTTATTGAGTTTGTATTTATCCCTTTTTCTGAAACAGGAGTTGTTTTTTTACAGGTAGGTGGGGTGAGCCAGCTCACTAACAAATGTGCTGTGGCAAGGCAAACCCTGTTAGAGCCCCTTTATGGAATTCACTTATTTCTATTTAGCCACTGAAGGACGTTGTATGTCGTGTTAAAAAGTGACCAGTTGAAAATGAATTATTCAACTGGGCATCTGACTTCGAACGCGGTCGATGCGCGATACTTTAGGCATTGTTTGACAATTCCTGATGGAAATGTATTGCTGGAGTTGTTCTTAAATGCTTCCTCTTAATGGTCATTTTTTTCATGTACTTTATTTCTATTGTTATTTTAGTGGACTTGTCAGTATTTGATAGTTTATGTATTTTAAAATTTAATTACAATATTTCCAGTTCGGGAGAGGGTGAGCTATATTGATGATTTAGAGGCTTTTGAAATCAACCATCAACTCCCCTCATGTCTGTAGTTCAGCAGCTGGGATCCAGTCACGTGTTACTACGGTATTCTCCTCCCTTTATCTGTGATATCTTTATTTTTTTTGCATCTGTGTCAAGACATGACAGTTAAAGGTACAACAAAAAGAAACTGTCTCGTACTGAAAGCATTTACCTTAAGATTTGCCATAAAAATGGCAATATTAAAGGTCAAAATGAATTTAAAGTTTGATTGCTTAGGACGTTATTACTACAGAGGTCAAGAGATTATCCCAGTGGCTTGTTAGACTCAAAGGCTACGAAAGCAGTCCCGATTTTCACTTTAGCGGTTAGATAGCTAATAACTACTGCAGGTATAGGATCCCGTCACTGTCAGTTAAACTCAGGAAGGTTACTGAGAATAGTCTTTAACACCATATTCTGCACACTGATCATTTCTATGTACATATGAAACACTATTTTATTGCCTTTTACCTACGGCAGAGAAAAACCTTTGTCTGCTTACTACAGGGAACGCAAGAGCTAGGTCACTTCTGATATGGCCATCCATCCAGTAGAGGACAGAAAACTCGCATTGTTTTAAATTATTGTCATAAGGAACAAAGATCTTAAAAGGCTGAAGACCAACAGTAACATATGTGGCTTAATATAGTTTATTTCCTTTACCATGGCATTGTTGTAGAGGAGTCATGCATTGAACTGGTGGGCATGTCGGTTCATTCTACTTGGGCTTGTTTAACAATAAGACAATGAAAATACAGAACTGGTTGACAATACTGGTCACTGATCTTCAGAATTCTTTGAGAATTAGGATAGCACACAGAAATTTGTTCTCTCCATTTGAGGAGCAGTGGGCAACGGAGCCAGGGAGAAAATCGGGGCTCAGATGTCGGGGCTTGATGTCAAAGTTTAAATTCTCACATATTGAAAGTAGGAGCAGTATCTAAAACATTTAAGATGATGACAAAACAAGTCAAATATATACTAGTATTTCACAATTGAAATGCGAAAGAGCAGCTAAAAACTTTTGGCATCATAATTTATTGAGAAATCTTCAATCCTCAAGCGAAAGGAAACATTGCCTGAATCCATGCTTAACTTTGAAATCTGTTAGCCTTTGGAGATATTCTGCTTAGTAACAACCAGACAGAGCAATGAAACTCACCTTTGTGGAGGTAGTCCACTCTGCTCATGTTACTCATGATGAAGAAACATGGCCCACAATAGCATTAGAGCTCTGGTTTGGACTAGTTTTCTAGAAAACCTTCACATATTGAAACTGTCAGTAGGATAAAATCCCTGTTGGTAGCTAAGTAACTCCAGCCCAATCTCTTCCCTAGATTTCACTCGCAATATTTCAGAGGGGTTTCATTTAGGGTTGTTTTTTTTCCTAGTAGTTTTTGGAAAATTTACGCTGTGATCACAATGGAGACTTTATTTTCCCGCTGAAATTTAAGAAACAGCTGATGTCAGGGTGTACCAGTCATCTTGCTAAGGTACACAAGCCTTGCAATACTTGCATACATGTTCTGCAGCCAATAATTTGGCTTCATACATGATAACACTAGGTGCTTTTGGTTTGGACATCTAAGACTGGAAAGTTTTGAGGCTGCATCTGAAGAGGTCAAAAATGACTTCTCATTGAAGCGTCTGAAGTATTGTATGACATTTTTGCACGACAGCTGTCTGCAGGTATTAGCTGTTACTTAGACGAATATCAGGAGGATCCTTTTTTGTGTTTTCTACTAATCCTGTCTAGAATTAAGCTGTCTTGTTCAGTTAATATTGGCTCATCATCAGGTTTATCCTACGGTGGCTTTATTAGGACCATGCATGGTTGGCCTTTTAAAGATGGAAACCCTAATACTATTGACAACCGTAACCTGCCAGTAGAGGTAGGGGCTCCTTCCTTCTAACAGAGGACCAGGTATCGGAATGAGAACAGGCAGTTGCCAGAGAAACAGAAAATAAGATGGCATCCTGATTTCTTCTGTTTTGTTCGTGAAGATAGGAGACTTTGCTGCGTCATATATTCAAACTAAATTTGACTGAAAACAAAGGCAACCTGAGTGAACACAAAATTGCATTCCTCAATGATTTTTTTTATTTAAAAAGGCTAAAGGGTTATTCAGTACCGAAATCACCAGTGTATAAAAGTATGAACAGAAAGAACTGCAACCAAATGCTTTCTGTCTCTGACGTCACTGTGGTGGAATTTTGGGCCACACTTCATAGCATATCGGCTGTAGCGCAACCACATTGGAAAGTTTGAGCAAGAACTGAGATTTTCAGGTTCCACAACAGTATCTCAGTGGGTTTGAGGTCCAGACTTTGACTAGTCAAATCCAGAACTTTAGTCCCTTTGATCCATTCAGAGTTGGGCTTACTCTTTTGTTGCAGGACCCATTTGTTCTTGAACTTATACTCACAGACTGTTGATATGACCTTCTCCAGAATTTTCTTGTAGAGAATTCATGTTTCCTTCAATTTTGGCAAGTTGTCCTGGCCCCAAAGTAGCAACGCATCTCTTTCATCATCACTTTGCCACCACTGTGTTTGGTTTACACCTGTTGTAACGGGACTCCTGTCTTCCAGGTAGTGCAACTTTCAGCTCGTCAGTCCGGAGAAATGAGTCCCCAAAGCTCTGAGGGTTATCAAGGTGTTGGGGCAAAATCCAGATTAGCTTTAATACCTTCTGGGACAACGGTGGCTTTCTTTTTGTCCCTTTCCCATGGATGCCCTTTTGTCACAGTATCTTTGGCGTAGTAGAGACATGAACTCTGACCTGTATTGGGGTGAGAGGCTTGGAGTTCCTGTGTTATCCGTAGATCTTTTCTGACCTCCCTTTAAGCCTTTACTGCTCTTTAAGGAATTTTGGAAGGTGGGCCTCTTCTGTGAAAGTTCACTATTTTTCTTCACTGTAGATATAAGAACATTAGAAATACTTGGAACCCTGCTGGGCTGATGATTCCAATCAAATCCTACCTCCTATCTCTTGGCTTTTAGCATAGTGTGCTACTGGTGAGACTTACGGGACAACTTCTTGCTATTGAAGTGATGTGATTGAACAGTGTTGGTAGGGATCAGGTCTGGGTGAGTCTAGTCCATCTGTAACCAGTTATGAATGCAGTTTGCTAGTCTTTTGGATTTAGTTTCTGAGGGGGAGAATACTTTTTTAAATGGAACCAATTTGTATCAATGAACCTTCTTAATAAAATTATTTAAATAGAGCCATCATTTTAAACTTGCATTTTGTGTTTACTCTGGTTGTTTTACTTAAGCTCTGACACAAAGCAGTGAGAGATACACAGAGTAGTAAAAATCAGAAAGAGGTCAAATACTTATTACTGCACGGTAGCTTCTGGTCCTCTTTTGAGACGTTGGACATGGACAAATACAGATCAGGTTTGCAGAAAACGAGCTCAAGGGTCCAGCTGAATAAGTCGGAACAACCGACAGCCTGCATCTGGGTAACATTAAGGAATTAGTTGGTCGATGTGAAACATTTGTGTCGTTCAAGGCCTCTTTACAGCGCAGGAATCTGAAGCACTTGCAGCAAACTAGATTGTTTACACTACAGGAGTGTGGTACTTAGAGGGGCATTAAGGTTAGTTTATATTTTTTACAGTTCACCTGTCCACCAAAAGAAATGTTCTAATGTGGAATGGCATTATGATCTTTTTCCCATCTTTATTTTTTTATTCCAATATTGCATGTGGATGACCGAGCATGTCCAGTGTAGGTTTGAGTTAAGCAATGTTATTAGAAGGCTAGAGATATTTTTTCTAATGAAAACAAAACACTAAAAAAAATTAGGGTGGAAGGAAGTGTCTGATGTCATTTGTCCTTCTCTAGCGGCTGTAAACAAAGTGTGCCTGACTTTTCCTCACGCAAGAATGCTCCCTCGTCTGGAAGCGACGGAATAGTTTTTGTGAAGGAAGCCTTCGTGAGTCCAACAGCCAAACCTTGTTGTGATTTATTTTTTTAAATTCTCACCTAATGATTGTCAAGTAAATCTTCAGGAACCACCTGGCAGCACGAGGTCTTTGAGGTCATGTATATGTATCAGTGACATTTCACAACTTGTTTTTGTTGTTTGTCCTTAATTTGACTCCAACCTAATGTGAACAACAAAGTAATAATTTGGCCAAATAATGATTTAAAAAATAACTTTTGTATTATTTTCTGTGTTTGTGTGATGAGTTTGGCAGATGTGAAGGCAAATGAATGTATATCTTTGTACAAACCATTTTAGTTGAGAGGACGTGTTAGTTACGACAGACACATGCAAGAAAACAACTTTTATAAAATCTTTTTTGTATTAGAACATTAACAATGGTAATTTTTGTACATACAAAGGCTAGGCTTTCTGATTAGCAGAAAGGTAAAACATTCCTACATTTTTTTTAAATGTATGTCCATTTGAGAAATATTATGGAAACATATGAGCAATGTTTTATGTGCCTTTTATTTGGGTTTGTCTAAATAAAAGAAAACAATAAAACTAAACTTGTGGACTGTCAATGCTGAGTGTGCCAGAGAAAAGTTGGAGATTCTCCCCTTTACCAGGAGAGATGTTCCTTTGATGCATACATTTTTAACGGGATATTCAAGAAAAACTTCCAAAAGGTCCATTAAATTCACCCCTTTCTGAAAGACACCTGCAGGCGATACCAGGAGTCCACTCCCAAGAGGAGGAGAGCTGGACAGGACCGTAGTATGTTAACAACTAGGGGGCGGGGCCGCTAACTGCTCCTTTGTGTGACAAGGAGAAGCATTTCCAGAGCCCTACAAAATGACCAGCAGGATACTTGTGTGCATGTTTACAAACAAACTGTCAGCTACAGAATCCATGAGTGTGCAACCTTCTGGAGTGGGTCCTTTCCTCACAGGTCAGCATTGTGCAGCTGGATTAGAGTTTGCAAAAGAACACCATCATTGGCAGGTTCATCATTGGTGCCCCCTTCAAAGATGAGAGCAGGTTCACACTAAGCTCCTGTGACGGACATGGCCGGGTCTGGAGATGCGGTGAATGCTTTGCTGCCTGCAACATCGTCCAGCATGACCGGTTTGGTAGTGGGTCAGTGATGGTGTGGTAAGCCTTTTGTTAGAGGGTCTCAGAGACCACATGCGGTGAGACAAGTAGATAATGTGTTCAGGGGAAATAATATATTTTTCAAGCTGGTGATTTAGTTTCTTGACGGCGCTTTTGAGTAATGGAAAGAAATACAGATTAAAACAGTTTACGCTGGTACATTTAGTTCAAACATATGAAACGTTTAGTGTGACGTACACACAGTAGAAGATATCAGGAGATTTTTGACGGCACTGTACGTAGTATGTGTACATTTGCTCCAACATTGAATTTTCCTGGGAAAGGACTACTGTGAATTTTGAGGAAGAAAATAAATAGAACAAACAACTTGACACGAGAGTTGGACACTTTCTTGTTTTTATAAACAATAATTTACATTTTACAAAGTGCAATAACAATTTTTTTTTTTTTTAAATCTCTGCTTTGAATATTGAACGTCTGAATCGCTGTCCATCTGATTTAAAGACATACATGCTTTATAATCATGCTCATTGATTCACACATTATGACAAACTGCAGCTATTTTGGATTTCATTACTAATTCGGTATTTATCAATTGCGTGTGCGCTTGAGTGTTTTTGTGTGAGTATATTACTTATGAATTTTAATCGAAGGTTCAATTGACATTCGGCACCGAACCTTCATTTGAGTATCAAATACTATCGACCTGAAAGTTAACTCGAAGAGAGTACTTTATTCTCTGACAGAGAACTGAGGCTGCAGAGAGTGAAAACTGTCTACTTGTATCAATGCCAATGGGAAAAAATATTAACTTGGAAAGGATGATGGAGTTATGCACACATTCACATTCCAATTCTTTTGAGGAAAAATTTAATCAAGCCTTTCCAGCAGCAGCCTCTATTACCAGACAGTTCACACGAAACCAGTAGGATGACACTCCTCATAGGCGAGCATCATTATTCAATGGCACTGTATGGACACTAATTACCTGAAAATTGAGATACATCTCACTGTCATGTAATTTACTTTTCATTTATCTTTGAAATGTGCAACATTTTCCTTCAGGTGATCATTCACCTTGACCTTCCTATGGAGAGTCCAAGGCCCGCCCCTCACAGACTCATGACACCCTGCAAAATAATACTCTCAATTTTTGTCTTCAAAAAGCTTATTTCAGGTTTTCTTGGTGTTGCATAAAAGATCATGGGCTTCCTTCATTGGATCCACAATTTTGGACCATAGTGGGCAGTATGAATGGAGTATTTGTTTTCTTTCGTCTCTTGCTCTTCGAAAAACATTGTCAAAATATCATACCCCTGTCCTGCCTACGCACCTCATGTTTGCACAGATATCTGAATCACATCTGTTACTACTTCATCTGCTGTGTCAGAGGCAGAATTATGGTTATGTTGCATTTAAACGGAACAGTGGAACAGTACAACGACCCACCAGCCCCTCATTGAATAGTTGTGTAGTGTGAACGGCGTATTACCCTCAGTTTTATTTTTTTGGAAGGTTTACACCATGTGTGTGTTGCACAAAGACAAAAAGCTTTATTGCCGCAGCTAACAACATGCTTAAGTCACCCGGTAAAAGTAGAGTGATTTACCCCACTCATAACTGTTTGATTTGACTGTATTCCTATACAGTCTGCTGTCTATTACAATGTAAGATCATTACTGATCCTACATTGTAAAGAAGCCAAAATTGTCAACACAAATCTAATTAGTCTATATCTGGCAATGATGACACCAAGCTGATTACTGCTTTTCCATAGTTTACCAACCTTTTACAGCAACTGTTCAAGTCTGATTGTAATTGCATGCTCCTAAACTAATGTTTTGAGTGAAGTTTCACTCTTTTATTTGAATATTTATAGGCAATTTTATGACATTTTAATTCATCACTGGTAATTTTTATAAAATAGTACTCCACATGTTTATTACACTACATACTCAACACTTTGCATTATGAGTTTCGGATAAAATTAAGTTATTTTACACTATTTTACAATGAAATTAAACAATTCAAGGTTTTAAACCATGGAGTCAAAGGATGTTTACAGTACCTTTATGGTAATGTCTGTGCCATCCACACACACACAAGCACTTAAGTGTGGGGGTCCACAAATTCCCTCAGCACACATTTAATTAGACATGCAGCATCGTTTGTGCAAGGTTATTAACTTGCTGTAATCATTTTCCTCATCATTGAGACCACATTGCTAAGTGGAAATGAAAGTGACGAGATGCACTTTGATTCATGTAGAATTAAATCGCATGGATCCTGAATATTTTTCTGTCAGAGCATATGGATGTGGACGGTGACGCCCGTCACTGGTACTGATTTACTGCTGTATGTCACCGCGATCCCCCGACCGATCAGTCCTAGCATTGGAGATGCTGGAGACGTTTGGGGTGCGTCTCCCTACCCTTAAACCGAGTCTGGTGCCGGTTTGCAAGCCTCCTCCACCTTCCTGCGCTTGCTGAATCCTAAATGCCTCCCTCAAGTTCTGAGCTCGGACGTCCTTGCTGTGGATCTCCTCGACTAATCGATTAGGGAACCAGCCCCTTTCACCGTCATGGAGTCGTTCACCCATCATCCAGCCTAGAATAGAGAGGGCACACAAAGACCAGAGTTGACATGAAAACGGATCTTGCTCCTTCGTCGATTCCCTGTAGGGGATGTCGCGGCAGATCATCTGTCTTCACCTGTCCTTAACATCTTCGTCTGTGACACAAACCAACCATATGTCCTCTTTCACCACATCCAGAGACCGCCTACTTGGTCTTCCCTTTTTCTCCTGCTGGCATTCGATTCTTTACCTCTTTCCCATACTCCCCGTTGCTCTGAACACCTTGTTCACTTCTTATCCTTCCATCCTCACTGTCCCATGGCCTCCATTTCATTCACATGCATGTATTCTGTCTTGCTGCGACTGACCTTGATTCCTCTTATCTCCAGCTCGTAACTCCACATCTACAGGTTTTCCTCCAGCTTTTCGCTGCTCTCTCTACTACAGTCCACGGAGAGACCTGCCTGGCCTCATCTGTCAGACTGACCATCACCTTAGCAAACAAGTACGGACTCAGGGCCAATCCTTGATGCAGTCCAACCTTCACCTTGAACCCATTCCTCAATTCTACTGCACACCATACTGCCGCTATGTTGCCCTCATGAATATCCTCTACCCCCTAACATACTCCACACTTCCCTCATGCAATACCACAGCTCGTCCCTCAGCAATCTGTCACGTCCCTCAGCAATCTGTCACGTCCCTCAGCAATCTGTCACCCTTTATTATTATTATTATTAATCCGCATGAAGATGGGCACACAAAAAAAATATTGAAATGCGGAAATAGGCTCCCACACACCATCATCTGTTCTCTCTAGGAGGTTCAAGACATCGGCCATTTCAATGGAGAGTTCATCTGGCTCTTGAGATGAGTATGACTGGATACACTGCACCTGTGGAGAGTCTGATGTACATCACAAAGAGGTTAAGTTCATGTCTTCATGTCTGCGGGTCGAAGAATTTGCACAATGAGGGTGTGATATTCTGTCCAACCTGTTTTGGCGGCGCTAGTAGACATGAAGCGCGTACGGCGGTTTGGAGTGAGAGCACACATCCACCGGAGCTTATCACTCCTGTCAACAGGATTCCGTTGATTAGTATCAACTTAAAGATTAAGTCACTTAACTAAACAACACTTTGACAGAGACAATGTCTTTGTCTTAGACAAATTTCCAGAAAGGGCTGAAACCAATAATGTTGATCCTGCTAACAGTGAGTTCATGTTTTCATCTGCATTGTTTTCTCTTTGTTCTTAAGAAAGTTATTTTTTTTTTTAATCCTGCTGGAATGATTTTAATGACACTTCGCAGAAAGGCTTTGAGTATGACTAATAATTCTTTGGTAGGTCTCCAAAAAAGGGTTGAAATGAGGAAACTGTTTTCAATTTCTTTAAAGGTACATATATATATGTAGAGAGAGACTATATATACATATAGATATATACATATCAGAATATATACATATACATATACATATATATATTCTCATATATATAGGTGTATATATATTCCTATATATATATATATATTTTTATATATGATTTTCGTAAAATAAATATATATGAATATATATATAGGACTATATAAATGACGATTATATTATTCACGAATAAAATTAATAGTTTAAGAACTATTTATTGATAGTGTAGATTTTTAAACCAGTTATTGTTGTTGTGTGTAGTCTACTCATGTAATGCAGCAATTTGGGCTTTATCTTCTACCAGCGGTAAAAGTGGCTCACAGCATTTGTAGCCAAACCCATAATTCGATCAATAGAGTTTTCATTTTCAAGTGGTGGACAGTAAATAAGTACATTTACTCAAGTTACTATACTTACGGAGAAATTTGAGGTACTTATTAGTTACTTGAGTTGATCCATTTTATTTTACTCTTTACTTTTACTTTTTGCAACTTTTCAGTGGGACATATAATATATTTTCTTCAACCCTCAATATAATAATAATAATAATAATAATAATGATAATACATTCTATTTTTTTAACGCACTTTAAATTTGGATCAAATCTCAAAATGCTAAAATATCAATATCAATCAATATCATTTCAATACCCTGTGCTCACATCAGGTATTAAATATAACACATCGGTGCACACAGAGGAGTGTAAATAAAATGATTAAACCTTGTCTAAATTCTATGCCATGCCAATAATTTACTCCTGTTTAAATGGTGCGTCAAATATTAAGATGCGCCTACAAATACAGTTATTGTATATTGCATAGGGTCATTATGAATATCCTGAACAGAAAAAAACACACAAGATGAATGCAATACAGTTAATAGTTTGCCAAAATCACATACAGACATATAATCACATGTCCCACAAAACAGAAACCAACCCAGACTTTGGGAGTGGATTGAGGCCTATGTCACCCATGTCTGACAGGAATGCTGAGCTCAGTGTACTTCAGAATACTCACATACTAGAGGTCTTGAGCATGTAGCTGACTGGACGCTCCTCTTGGTTCTCCAGCAGCTTGAGATTGAAGACATTGGCGAGCTGCTGTCCCTGGTCTTCAAGATCTTCGGTCCTCAACATCGACCGTGTGCATGAGTCAAGAACATGGAACCTTTCCCCACTGATAACAAAAGTCACTCAATTAATATGTGTTAAAACTTACAGATTTTTTTATTTTCGACCAAAGGCTTACCTGGAGCTGCGCTTGGTGACCAACAAAAGGTTGTTAAAAAGGAACAAGTAGACTGGCTGATAGAGCTTACGACTCCGCATGGTCCTTGTGCTTTTAGGTCCAGACATTAGCTGCACTTCACCCTTCTTTAACAGCCAGCGGGAGTGGGAAATGATGGGCACCGACTGGAGGGATAAATAGGCGATAGAAGATAGTTTTAAAAATAGACAAACTTAACCATCATGTTAAAACCATAATGTTTTTTCTGAATGTTTGGGGTATGTTTAAAATACCGATGGAGGGATGCAAGGAGGAAAGTGAGGAGGGATGTACAGTTGGCACTGGTCAGCAGCCTTCTTGTTGCTTTTGTTTTTTTAAAATAAAAGCTTAACTTTGTCTTATTTTAAAATATAGTTCGAAGATTGGACAGAAAGAGTAGGATTTAAGAAATCCAAGAATCTATATGAAAACACTGGTGGATTCAGCAGTTATGACGCCACACTGCCAGAAGGTGTTTACCTTGGATTTAAACTCGAGTGTCTTCTCAATGCTGATGAGCTCCTCAGTGCGACCCATTTTCCGAACCCCCTCGTTACACTCTTTCACAATCTGAGGAAAATACCAACATACACAATGAGCCAAAAACCTTAGAACTTCATATAGAATCGAATAGAAATAGAATTCTATTTAAATAGGGGCGATACAGTTTAAGATAGTTCCAATACAAAGAATGCAACTGATGTGCTGTACATAGAGTTTATAGCTATTGCTAATTTTCAACTCTTGTCCCTACAGAGTTGAAAATTCTCTAGGGAAATATTGTTCTGTCTGCTTGAACCGTTCCCACCGTTCACAAAAACATTCTTGTTGGTTCCCAAAAACGGACAAGAGGCTAAACTGTGGTGACACATTTCTTCACTGTGCCATGTGTAAATAAATGCTCCGAATGATAGCCATATAATTATATCCAGAAGTAACTTAAAGGTGTTGGCCATAAAATTCAGTCGATCTAGTGGTGAAGTTCCACATGAGTTTCACTCAGCTCACCCTTCCCTATCCAAAAATCTACAGTGGCCTTCAAGTGTCAAAAACATGACATCCTGTAGCCTTTTGATATCTAAAAATTGCTTTTAGTTGCTTATTTAAAACTATAGGCAAAAGCATACATGATGGGCAACCTATAGGCCGTAAGATAACAAATATTATTTTCTTGTACCACATTGTTGCATGCAGTCATGGCGGGCCCACAGACCCTTCTCCCCCGCATTCGGAAGAGGCACCAAGTTTTGACAAATGGTGGACCACATTAAAATTGGCATTGTAGCTTGAAACCTTGCCATCAATGAAAACCACGATGAACTGACTGAGAGGCAACTTGGTGGGGTAAACCCAGTGTGGGAATGTTTGCTCCCCGGGGTGGAGTGAGGGTGCAGCGATCACTCAGTCCATGGGCCCGGGAAGCCACAAGATGGGTGGGGGTCTCAGTTAGGGTGTCTGATTTCTCCATCGAAAATTTCCAAGTTGGAGCGTTAAGTTGCACCACCATGGAGGAAATGTACCTGCGGCAGGAGCGAGCATTCCCTACAGCACAGTGCCACCGTCCCTTGACTGCATAGTTGAATCCCCCCAACTAAACTGAAACAACCCCACCGGTTTTTCTATAAACAGTTTCACACGTCAGGTCTTCCTGCTTCACGCTCTGTTTCTCTTTCTTGAACTAAATAATAAGTATGATCCTTCGGTTGTCCAAATGTGGGTTGACAAAATTCACAAACTTCTCACTACACAAAATAGTTGTCCAGTAAAAACTTTATTAACCTTCTTACTCTTTGTTAGTTTGTAGAGGCAAAGCGATTTTTTTTTTGTCTTTCTGCCAAGTCAAATTAAAAGCATGAATTTAGACATCTTGTGTAAGTTTTCGGTTTGTCCATTCTAGGTACAAACATAGCAGCAAAATGGTTCACAGATCTTTTTTTAAACCACAGTTAAAAAAAAAACTATATCGCCTACTCACAAAAGCTAGTTGTGAATATTTAATTAAATTTATTCAAAAAGATGCCATTCTATTTCACACACTGCCCCTTTACGCATCTACTGCTGTTATGGGCCCGGCCCGTGAAGCGATGCTCACCTGCTCCAGTTGCTGATGTGCTTTTATAGCATTTGCTTCCCTCTCTGAGTTTTCCTGTGCTTTTTTCAGGATGTTCTGTTAAATGAAACAACAGAGAGGTTAAAAAAATCTAAACATATCCAAACTGTCAAATGACATGAAAGATGGTGCAATCTGTCCATGCTACTGTATCCATATATCTAACCACGTTGGAACACTCGCCTGTATGAGGAGCTTCAGTCTTGTGATTCTTTGGAACGGAAGAATTAGGAAGGAGGTGAAGGATAGACCCCTGACACACGGGTAGTTCTCCAGTGCCGCCATGGTCTCCCGAAATGACTGATTCCCCTCTCTGCACAATCAAGTCAAAACAATCGTGTTATTTGAGAAAGTGAATCTCACTTCTCTTTGCAAATATAAATCCATGTGGAAATTGGTGAATGATGAAATGTCCAGTAGAGATAACATGATTGATAGGGATAGATAAATACTTTATTCATCCCCGTCGGGGACATTCATTTTCCCATAAATTCGCACAAAAACAGTCAATAATGAAAGAAAAGGGCTGCTCAAATAATTAAAAGATAAATCCATAAATAAGTAGATAAAAGATAAGACAAGAGGGGAGACAAGCTGTTAAAGGTTATACCTCTAACATGCTTGTTTATATTCTCTTAGCAGTAATTGAGCTAATAACATATGAATAAGCTTTGACTGCGTAAAAGACGCTACATTAAAATGGATGAACACCCGGCCGGGAGACAAAGTCATCAAGGCGGACCAAACTTTCATGGAGAATCTCAACTCTCCATGAAGTTCTCTCTCGTGGGTTCTCTCCGGAAACTCCGGCTTAGTCCCACAGTCCGAAATCATGCAATCTAGGTGAATTGGCGATTGGTTAACGTGAGTGTGAATGGTTGTTTGTCTCTCTGTGTAACAAATGAATGAATATCATTACATGTACATATGTGGAGAGGTTTCTGCCGTCGGGTGTTCAACGCTTCTCTGTCCGGATGGAGAAGTTCCGCTTCTCTGTCCAGGTCTATACTCTGTAAAGCGGCTTTGGGTATCTTGAAAAGCACTGTATATGGTATTATTATTATTATTATTATTATTATTATTATTATGGTCAGTGAAACCAAAAGTCCAAATTTCCCTAAATGTACTTTTGCAATGTAAACAATCCGAACCATGGTTAAACCACAGTGTGGTCCAGACAGAGACTACTATTTGTCGGACCTTCATCTAAGGGACGTTTCACACCAAATGGGTAAATGTGGAAGTACCTTAAGATTACAATGCACCTCCTACCCATAGATCCACTGAATCTCTGTGCTGCACATGATTCACTCATTTATTAGGGTTGGACCTGCTACAATGTGCCTTGAGCCCTTGGGCACTTTTACATATTTTTATCATTTTTTTTTTTTTGTAAGTCCTACTCTATGTCCATGTCCTTGCCCTGACCTTTTTTCAATCATGGTGATTATCTCTTCCCTCTCTGGAGACCCAACTGTACCGACTGGATTGAGACAAAAATATAACACCATATTGATGTCCTTTTCCTGCAGCAGTCTGTCCCTGGGCATCAGCTCTCTTTCCTCGGCCACTGATCGTCCTTTGGGTGTCATCTAGCCATATCTACCCATAAGAATATGTGTTGATACAGTTGTTGGACAGTTCCTCAAAGTCCATTCTTGATTTTTAATAAAGAAAGTAATCGATTTTACTGAACTCCCACATCTCCATCATTAGATCAGGATTTTGTTATTATTAGAGCAGGAGCTCGTACTAATGAGATCAGTTAGTTTGTTTGCACATGCCATGTAATGTCTATCACACATCTGTGCCTGCATTGGTCCTTTCATCGTCGCTGTTACGCAGTTGTGTTTGTCCACGTTGTAAATGACCCTTAGGAAAATTCATTGATAATTGAATTATTTCTTGCAAGCCTTTATGTAGCTTAGGCATTTTTTTTGCTTTGGTCCTTTATTTTAAAGTACTTCCCATGGTACAGGAAGTTGTATCTTAACAATGTGCATTTGACGTGTGTTTGGTTTTCATGTTTAAGAAGTTTCCACAAATTGTTAAGCTTTGCAATAAGGATAATTAAGCACCCTAGCTGCAATCGGAACAAGGTCGTGCATGTTTTACGTTAGTTATAACTCTCTTTTGATATCTTAATCAAGCAGTGAGAGGTGATGATATTGTTTTTGTACTAGCCTTGCTACTGTAAACTTATGCAGTAAAGGCATAGAGGATAAGCTTTGACATTGTTTTAAGGATAGTTTTCTAGCTCTTTATGTTATTTTATTTGTAAGTCAATATTTGATTAATGTTCCTTTGTTGTTAAATGTTATTCAGGTAAGTTCTGTGATTGTAAGAGCTAATTTTATTTTTATTTGCTCTTTTGTAGCTCTTCTGGTGTTTATGAAGGCAGTTTTAGGGAAAATAAACTATTTTTTGTTCAAAATAAAACAGCTGAAATTAAAATAAAGACTTCTAGAAATATCAGAACCCTTCACCATTGTCTGGCTGAGTTCGCCACACACGTAGATATGTTTCATTTGTGTTTTCCATCCTCAGCAGACTTCCTCCACACAACATGTTGGCAAACCCAAGTCCTTCAGTTTGTTTTCTATTAACTTGAACAAGTCAGCATTTCAACACACATCCAAAGAGCAAAGCATATATAATAATGTATAAACTTCTCCGTTGCTCCACTAGCACGGCTGTCTGTTTTATTTTCTGTGACTTCGCTTAACGACTGCACAGAAATGATCAGCTGTCAAAAACCAGGAGGAGATAAATACATGTGCCAGCATCCTGGTTTCTTCGGAGAGATCTTATCTCGTAATTACGAGACATTGTATACGGTGTCCATATCTTTTTAATTTGGCGGACACAATGTGCTTCCGTAGCCATGGCTAACTTCAGCTTTCTAATATTTCTCAGTTCACGTGTGTTGATAAGCCCTCTCATATGGGTCAGTACTATTTTTTAACTCTGCCCATTTTGTGTGCTGTAAAACTTAACCCTTCAAAGTTTGATTGTTGTTGTTGTACTGTGAATAAAGATGGTATTCCTAAACAATAATACATTAAACTGATTTATTTCAAAATATGGAGAAGTCTGGAAAGCCTTATGCAATATCTCCAAAAATAATTTCATGAATGTGCATAGGGTCCATTCAGTCTATTTTATATTCCTCCTTTTGGGAGATCTGGGGTTGTATGGGTTAAACATAGGACTAAACTAAAGTACTTGAAGGAATTCATTGTTGATTTTGGTCTTTTCATCGACCTTGACAGTGAGATTAATATAATACATTGAATCATCTTGCCTGTTCTACATTGCCTCTCTTCCTCATACCATTCTTGATTTATACAACATGGCCTGCTACAGAAGAGCTTTGTGAGCAATCGCTGGTTATCTGTTATCTTCATATAGATTCAGATTAGATATTGTTTTACATCAGGTCATTAGGTTCACTGATAGAAAGATGACACAGTTTTATAAGCAGGTTATTTTAACTGGTCTTTCTTTTTGGCTGGTTGCAGCTGACTGTGTTTTTCATGTTTTGTCATTCTCTTTCTGGTGAAATATTTGACATTGCAGCCCATTCACTTATTTGATTACATGTGACACATAATTTGACTTGGCTCTCCTCCATTTGCCAAAACTTAGAATTTCCTTAATTGAATTGAATCAACAATGACATTTCATAGACATATAGATTTTGCGCTCCATCTCCAAGTCTAATGTGACATTTAAAAGACATTTCCTATTAAAGCAACCATCGCTACTCAGAGGTTTTTCTAGTTGCTGGCAGAAATCCCATTTATTGTCTATCTTTTGTTCCTGCAGCTCATGAGAACCAATGTGGCTGATGAAGGGAGATGCATAGCGTTCATAGTTGATCACTCTCTGTATGTCACATCTTAACACAATAAAAGACAAACCTGTTCTCCATACTGAAAGGAGACAAGCTGGAAACGTTGACACACATAAAAGACAGTACGAGGGATAACACCCATAATTCCTTCTCACTCTTCCTCTCTTTCTCCTCAGCACAAACCTTTTATTTATCCTTTCTGCCTCATCAGCAAGGTTTTTGTTTTTTATATTTTTTAAGGAAATTCAAATTTTTACCCCAGGTCCTTCTGAAATATGTCAACAATTCAGCATGCAGATTAAATAATAATAATAATAATACATAATAATAATAATAATAATAATAATAATAATAATAAATAATAATAATAATACATTTAATTTATAATGCACTTTACATTTGGATCAAATCTCAAAGTGCTACAAAGTAAAAGCAGATAAAAGCATCAATAAAAAATAAA
>VRLP01005661.1:0-34751 GCA_009660295.1 Lophius piscatorius
TCGGGCTTTCTGTTCTGCTGCCCCTCGTCTGTGGAATGCCCTCCCTGACCATCTCAGGGCTCCACAGACGACTGACACATTTAAAAAAGGACTTAAAACTTTCTTTTTTAGCAGAACCTATAACTTTAATTAACATTGCTGCTTTTTGGTCATGTTTTTATATAGTTATTATTTTATTTTTTATTGATGCTTTTATCTTCTTTTGCTTTGTAGCACTTTGAGATTTGATCCAAATGTAAAGTGCATTATAAATTAAATGTATTATTATTATTATTATTAAAGACAGTCTACCATCACCTGAGGAATCTAACAAGAATTAGACGATTGATGACTCAGCAGGAAAAAACTAGTTTAAAAATGTTTAAAACTATTCTGTTTTCGGTCTCTACCATACAATACTATTTAGGAGTACGCTGAATTATTTCTGGGATTAAAAGGGCTTTAACATTTAATTTTCTTCTAATCTGGCTTTTGTTTATATATTTAAAAAACAATGTAACTTTCTTAATGTTATTTTTCTAAATGTTTTTAATTATGTCTTAATGTTCTTTTCCACTTTTTTCGGAATGCTCTCGATGGTTTGTGTAAAGCCCTTTGAATTGCCCTGAGGCTGTAAAATGCTATATAAAACCTTGCCTTACATTGGTTGTAATATAAGTACAGTCTCTTTCGTCGTTTTCTGATTAACTTTCTTTTTATTTATTTCCATGTAGCACAACTTCCACTTTTTGGTCAGATCGGTCAGATAATATGGATTGAGAGACTTGGACTAGCGCCGCTATCTGGTGTTGAAACAAATGGTCTCCCTCCCTTATTTGTGGCAGTATGTTGGACCAAATGGAGACAATCTATCTGTCACCAATAAAGGAGAAGGCTTGAAGTGCAAAGGCTTAAATAGGTATGAGTTTGTGTAAAAACAGACTGGTATCTGTTATTTATCTGCCTGATTACTTAGAGGAACCTTTAGTCATCAGTAGCAGTAATTATTGCTACATTGTACAATATCTTAAATGATAGGTCATCACATCTGACCTTTTTTTTTTTTTAAAGAAAAATATTGCTTTTAGTGTTTTTCATGAAATGTGAACAGCCTAATTTAGTGTATCGCAGTACAAATGTTTATATCAGCACGAAATTAGAAATATCAATTAGGCAGGTGCAACATTGTTTTTTGTAGGCCCCAAGCAAAATTCTTTCTCTAGCTGACATCAGAATAGCATGCTGTGTGATGTACCCATAATTCATGAGATCCAATGAGTTCTGGATTTGTTTCTTAATGTAGTTTTACCAAGTTAGGTAAATCAGTCTTTTGTTACAGTAGCGAAGGACAGAATATCAGACATTATTATAACATAATGCTTTTGTTTTATTCCACCTAATGCCTTCCGAGATCCCACATGAGGACACATATTTGTCATTATATCACAGATGTGTGTGTGTGAGTGTATGCCTGTGCTTACGTGTGCAGAACAGCATGTCAGGTGTTTGATTTAAGACAATTATAAGCTTTTGATTGACATTTACGACTGAATGTAAATTAAAATAAAATAAAGGGTCTTCACGTCTAAAAAATAGATTTATACATAACTTATTTTTGCTTTTGTAGAACACTGTATGCCTTCTTGCTCACAAGACGAGGAATTGAAGCATGTTTTTTACAAGCAGATCCAAGGGTGAATTCAATTAAATTTCATACATGCTTTTGAGGTATAGTCCAATTGTACATTAACTAGAACTATACTGTCGTCCCCAGCAGTAAGGGCAAATCCCTAAACGGTACCCAATCCCCTTTGTTGTACAAACATACTCCTGTTTGAACCCATAAATTAAATGTGAAGTGCTTTCCTCAGTATTTTTGGTGAAAACAAAACAAAAACATAAGTTCCCTGAAGTGAGTAGAATATCAACTACTAGATTAAAATATGGGTAAAATATTTCCTTGAGTCAATTCAGATGCAACCAATTTGGACTAAAACGGATAAATGGTTGAGAAATGATGGCCCTAGTGTTGGAAATATACAATCGACCTTTCCCAAAATCAATCCACTTCTTCCTTATACAGTCTTTTGGGGCATAATGTTTGAAAATTAACCATTCCTCATATTCAAATGTTGTTCCCCCATAGACCTTCATGTGATGAAGAACTGGATTGTTTTCTAGACTTACCTCAAAAACTATTTTATGGATCATTTTCGAACTCAGTACCTGCTTACCTATACCACCATAGACGTTAGCACGAGGAAGAACTGGATTGAATTTGGGAGAGTTTGATTGTATATTTCTGAAAACAGGGTTGTTTTACCTCCAAAGGATTCCAGCTGTAATTCTAAACATTTTTCCGATTTAATTCAAATCTGGTGCATATGAATCAACTCAGTGAGATTTATCATGTTTACATTATGTTTGGCTTTAGCTCAGTGGGTAGAGCAGTTGTCCCTCAACCAGGAGGTTCAGGTTCAAACCCTCCCCCTGACACAACAAGCAGTTGGTCCTTGAGCAAGACCCTGAAAACCTCAGCTCCATGGGTGCTTCACAGGAGCTGCCCAATTCTCCCTTGCGGATGAGTTAAATGCAGAGATACATTTCAAGGAGTTGTACTGTGTGATGAATAAAGGATAGATTATTATTATTAACCTATAATATTTTTAGCTAATAGTTCATATTGTACTCTCTTCGGGAAGCTTTTTTACTAAAAATATTGTGGAAATAACTTCACATTTAATGTGAAGAGATCAATAAGAAGGATTGCATGTATAAGGCGGGGGATTGGGGACTTTTCAGGGATATATGCCCTTGCTGTCGGGGGCCTAATTTTTGTTTTAGGTTGTAATAAGGTAAAATATTTTCCACATAGACAGCGGTGGTATTGGATTAGCTTTTTATTATATAAATATAATTAGCATTTGCATTAGCATATTTTATGTAGAATACCTTTGTTTTATGTTAAATTCAGATTGAAATTCTCATAGGTTTTGAGATACACATAAAATAAAACACACAAAAAAAACAACTAAAGAAATTAACTAAAATAACTAAAACAAACTAAGATAACTAAAATTCTTGTTTTTTTCACAGAAATCTTTATAAAACAAAGTTTATGGCAGAAGGTTACACTCAGGCCTGTAACAGATTCCAGAATGAATGGCGGCCATATGTTTTCTTCATTAACGATAACCTAAACCTAACCCCTTGAATTAAATTATGCATTTATAAATGTATTAATCACTCATTATAACACATGAGTGTCATGATTTTTTACTAATAAAAATATGCAAATTTAAAAATGTCTCAATATTTTTTTTCACTGACGTTATCCATGGAATTGTATTGGAATAGCAAAGGGAGTGATTCGACCGTAATGACGGGGGGAAAAGCTGCATACCTATAAAAAATTTATTACATCATTAGTATGTTTTAAATAGATATATATTTTTTCAACAAATTAAATGACATTATAAGATTGGTTGGATTATAGTAAATATCAATAAAATGTTTTGGGTTTTTTTGTATTGCAGGTTTGGAATTATTGAAATAGAAGCAAAACTGATACAGGTGGTTGATGTAAGGAGGGCGCCCTCCAACCAGAGTCCCTCTATCAGAGCCCATAAAGGACAAATAGGTCTGTGTAGCAAGACATCTCCACATCTGTTTTTTTTCACAGCAAGAGGACAGGCTTTATTTCACCATTTGCTCTCCCGGCTCAGAAGGACAAAGCAATTCTGTTCTCGTATAGAAATCAAACGACAAGACTTGCTTTGTGACAGAGTGTAATAAAACATGGATGACTGACACCTCACCCCAACTCCTGCTGTTTTATGACCTGCCAAAGCTCATTGGAATGTTGACATTTTAAAACTTAAGAAGAACTATGTTGATTGGAACCTCATCAACAAAAAAGACTGTTTCTATGTTAAGTTTTTCTTATTTAATTTCACAACTTACACTGTCAGAAAATACGCACAATTTTCTCTACAATGATATAAAACATGTTATTGTAATCTGTTCAAATAAGCAGCCTGAGGTTTTTTTTTGCTTGTACGTCTTGGATGGTTTTGCAGTATTTTATAACATTTAACATTTATATACATATATATACACATCCCTCATGAGTTTGATCACTCTTTGGTCATGGTGAGAGGAAGCAATTTTACTATTCTAACTTGTTACTATCACTCCTGTATTTTATCTCTACCCTTCTCCACCCTATTTGCCTTAAACCAAGAGAAACCAGACTCTCTGCTCATCCCTTCATGCAAATAACATACTGGGACACCCGGACGGGTATAAAAAGGGGACGGCGCACTGCGTCTCTTGCTTCGCTTTTTTTCCCTCTTGGCCTCTTGCCCTCTTGCCCTCTTGCCCTCTTGCCTTCTTCGCTTCTTAGCTCTTCGCTCCTTGCCTTCTTCTCTTACCTATATTGTCACTTCTTTATTTCATTCTCCATTCCTCAACTCCAATTTTGCCTTTTGTTTTTAAGACGTTTGCTCATCGACCTTCGTCGATTTTTCGCTGTTCAGTTGTACTCCGCATTCTGAACTGATGGTTTCAGGTGGCGGCAACCACCAGTTTCCATACGGCAGCGACGACAGGGTCCCGTAAAGAGGAGTCTTCACATGACCTTGAGAAGTTGCCAATCTTCCAGCGAGGGGTAACTGCCTGATCGACTGCAGCGCCCGATCCACGGACGTGATTGTTGACCAGCACCAGTAAGATCATTCTGTCACGCTCATTCATGATCTGGGGTTGATGCATAAAATCTAAGTCGCATGCAATTTTATCATGCCTTTAGCAATGATTAAGTTCCAGAGAATTCAAAACCGTCAACTCTCTATCACCATTACCTATTTCTTTAACTCTCAGCTTTTGAACCATCGGTCCACACATACACACTCCTGTATATGCATTAACCTGTTTACCCACTTCATTATCAGTTATCGATATTCATCCTGTTTTGTTTAGCGTGTAGTTGAATAAACATATTTATATTTAAGCATAACAGGTGTCCTGTCTTTCCTTCTTGAAGAGAAATGAGAGTACTTTGTAAAAAACGTTCAGGGTTCAAATCCACCTCTGGTTTAAGTGAATTGGTGACTCCAAATTGCCTGTAAGTGTGAATGTGAGCAGGAATGTCTGTCTCTGTGTGTTGGCCTTGTGATGAACCACCATGAGTAGAGTACACCATGGACCAGTTACCGGTCCATGGTGTACTCTACCTCCTGCCCACTGTCAGTTGTGATTGACTCGAACCCCCCTGCAACCCTGATCAGGATAAACAGTTACAGAATGGATGGCTAGATGGATGAATATAAGGAATTTAGATAATTTTATCTACTATGGGTTTTGTATGTAAATAAAAAATGTTTAATTAGAATGCTTTAGCCCTTTGTGGATTATTATTGCCTCTATAAATGTCTCCACATATCCGGTGAGGGGAAGTAAAGTTCTTTCTTGCCACCTTTTTCAAAAAGCCATTCAAGGCATAGTGACCTCTGAGATAAATCTGCAATATTGGTTTTAGTCTAAAAGTTTTTATAATTTTCTCTCTTGCTTTTGCATAAAGAGCACCTAAACAAAATAATAAACATAGAGAAGTTTGTGCACAGATTTTTTAATTTAATATTTTCTTACAGCAGACATTTACAAAACCAGTGATTTCAATTACAAAACAGATACTGCAATTTCTTCCTCTAATTTTAAAATGATCTGTATGTTATTAGAAATAACTGAAACAAATTTTAGCTTGTTGAAGTTACCTGTCTCTTTGTATTTAGAGATGTAAAATGTACAGTATACAAATAGTTTCACAAAATACTGCCATCATAAAGTTTCAATTTTAAGATTGCATTGTCCCAAAATTGTCAAATTAAAAAGAACACTTCATGAAGTTGTATCTCTAACAAAACACTGTTGGCTTCCACAGAAAGGTTTGTCCACATGAACAGAAGAAGGCTGGTTGATTCGTCTGAAATACTGTTTATACTGTGGGCTAACCTAGCTTTTTTTTAATTTGAATTCAACATAAAAACTGAAAGAAATTTAAAAAATGACATTGAAAGACATAATTATAATCTCTAAAATTTCAGTCAAGTTATGTTGCTAACATCAAGCGTGGTTTAATACTACAGCAAACACCTTTTTTGAGTAGCTACATGTCAGAAATGATGATAGAAATATCTGTTTACATCGCAAACAAACAAACTCTCATGATAGGCATACATGGTTGGGCTGTTAAATTTCGGGCAAAAAATGGTGCAGTCAACCACCAGTGATAGAAACCTTAGATTGGTAGGTATAAATAGGTATATACAAAAATAGCAAATATTTTGAATAGCTACCTAAACCACAAAAGCATCAAAATGTAGGCTGAATTTTCATACTTTAAAACAAAGTTTCCTAACCTTTCTGCATATAAGCTTTTCATATTTTTCAGAAATATAAAAGTAACAATTCAAAAGTTTATCATAAACATTTTCCTTCTATCCCCAAAAAGAAATCTCCTATCCAAAAATCATATATTATTATTTTTAAAAACGATCTATTGCATCCACATTTACAAACTGGATCCTTTGTCATCTACTCTACACTGTTAACATTTTATTTAGCTCAGTGGGGAAATATTGAAATAATAAATTAAGAAATAAATAGCAATGTGCTTCCATAGCAAAGGCATACAAATGTGTCATACAATTCAAACAGTAAACAAGTTTACAAGGCCTGGCCAGAGGGTACCCCACCTGTCACCCAATCCAGCCCTTGTGACCCTCAAATAGATAAGCAGTCACAGAAAACAAATGACTGGTTGGACATGTGCGCAATTCTATCATGAAGACTATTCCACATTTAGACCCTAGTTCATATCTCAACCCATTCTGTCATTTACATCTCTAACACATGCTCAGCCTTTATTTCTTGCTGTCATTGTGCAGGGTGTCAATGGTGATATCAGCTTTTCTCATTATTGTGCACATCTACCATTACACAGAAAAGCAGCACAGCCCATCATCTGACTGCTGACTTTTATTGTCTTTTAAAATATGAATCTCTCTGTCCCTCTAGTATTTTGAAGCTGCCGTTATGCATGACCTTCACCTCCCCATCACTGCTCCATATTTAAGATTACCTTTTTCTTCATTCCATCATCCAGTGGGGATCTGAATTAAATGGCCAATCTGCAGTGATGGAGATATGAGATATCTACTAGTGCCATTATAGACAAAAAAAAATATCTTCACAATTTGTCTACACAAGCAATGATTTCCGCGAGAGAGTAAGTTAATTTGTAAGGAATGACAGAGCTGTAGATGTAAAGATAGATATGTTCACTTGTGTGTCGTAATATTCCAGGAGAATAGAATAAAACTCTTTTGAATTGAAAAGTGTGTACTTAATAGTAAAATTATATAATTGGTATGTCTACCAGAAATTGCCTGGCAGCAGTGCAGAAGCTGCTTTGTGTCGACAGGTGGTGTGAATTATGTTGAGTCCAATGGTCCTGTGTAGCATCTGCTAGTTGGTCATGAGTAGATTGTGATAACCTCCCGTCCTCCACCTCGGACCAGCATAACTCTCTCCAGGCCTTCAGTCAACACCTCCAGAAACTCCATATCTGAGAAACAGGTTAAAGAAGTAGAACCACACAAACAATAGCCTCGTCTTCATACGATGTTTGCTAAATAGAAATGAAAAAACATAAAAAAGAGTTCATAAAAGTGCAATTTTCTTTGATTGTATTGACAAGGGATACAGTTCTCATCTCCCTCTGCATTTCGAGGTGGTCCTGGCATGTTAAGCAGCACCAATCGAGCATCATGGGACCTGTTGACTATCACCTCGTTTAGCTTCACAGCCGTATGCATCCGCCGCACATTGGACTGATCCCTGCAGAGCCGTGAGGGGAAAGAAACATTGGAAACTTATATTTGTGCTGACATGAAGCTTTTGGGTATATTTCATGGCTCTCAACATGTAAAAAAGAAAAAATACACAAAAAGGTAAAGTGAAAGGTTTATATCACATTCTGTTTTCCTAGTTTACTGAGAGGAGATGCTGAAGGTAACTGAATGTGACTCACGGTTTGAGGCTCATGAGCTCTCTGAAGTTCTCAGGTGCGTTGTTCCTGTTCCTTGTCTCAGCCTCACACTTCTCTCGTGTCCATGTCCTCTGAACCTTCTCTGGCAGAGCCTCCACCAACTCCTCCTCTTCATCTGAGTATAGACTTCCCATACGCACCAAAGAGTGTCTGTCCTTGATTAGCTGGGCCTGCGGGAATTAGGATAGAAATATATATTATGAAGCCTTGAACTGTCAACATAAGGTATCCACCACTAAAGACAAGCAGTGGTGAAGATTTAAAACATAAAAACATGAAAACCAATAAATCTTACATGTTTCAGCATACAAAGAAACAATTACCTCTCTTTTTCGGTCTGCACTGGACAACCTCATTTGTCTCAACATCTGGGACCTTTGCTCCATCATCAAAGTTCGCTCGTAGGTGTATGCAGAGATGTCACTGTCGTGCTGAAGCACACAATAGTTTCAGTTATAAATCCTAATCTTTCTTTATCAAACAAAACATGTTTAGGGCATCTTGAGGTAAAAAACAAAGCTGACATATGGCAGTATACCATAATGGACATATAGTTTCAGCTGTAATTTTCAATTCCCTCTCTTTCCAGACAAAACTCTTAACTCCTCACTTTAGTCAAAATTCTAGCTGTGTGCCAGGTTTTCTCACCATCTCCACAACCTCCACCTCCGCCTCTATTCTCAGCTGGTAAAGGAACATGGCCAGGTCTTTCTTCATCTGGATACTGTTGTCGTCCATCTGGGCTACAGTGAAGATGCGCATCTTGCATTTCCTCCACACCTAAGATGCAATCGTAACCATTCATTTGATTTGATGTGATTTGATTGTGTTTTTAGTTACATCTGAATAAACATTCCAAAATTTTGATCCATTTATTTTTGAGATACTTTAAAAAATGCTATATAATATATCTCTGCTGTATAAAACACAAACATCTGTCCTCTCACTTTATGCTGTTTGAGTAGGAACGGCAGCAGCATCAGCATTCCACCATCATGGACGATCCACCACACATCAATGTTGCCATCTGTGAAGCGTTCATGGTTGCTCGGGTAGAAGGACACGTTTTTGGGCACCATCAGAGCCAGGTGGGCAGCTGTGGTGCAGCGGACTGTGTCTGAGTAGAAATGAAAACATGCACTCTAACTGTAAATGTAAGCGTGAGTACTTCATAAACACAAATCTTGTAAGCTGAAATCTAACGCTATATATTTTAACATCTTCAGAGTACATTTTCATGAGCCTTTAGTTCACCACGGTTGCTTTATCTATAAGTTAACGGTACTTTCTTTAGCACCTGGGAATTTAAGTGTGAACTACTTCCTTACAGGTAAATAGTCCTAAATAACAGTTGATTAGGGTGTAATTTGATAGGGACCTGCTGTATATTGCTGACTGAATAGTCTCTTACTGATAAACGTCTTCCAGGCGCGAGGGTCCTCACTCTGTCTCCAGCCATAGGGCCAGCCCATCAGCACAGTGTTGTGCTTCATACCGCCCAAACCACAGGACTGGATCAGATGGACAACACCCTCCCGAACTTTAGATGCCACCACGACTTGGCAGAAACCCTTGACTCGCTCAATCTCCATCATATTTTTAATGGTCTGGAAGACATAATGCAAAATAATAATAAGCAGTTAACGCATACATATGGATAACTGATTAAAGGACAATTATCAAAAAAACCCATCTCTGAACAAATTATGTTGGAGTCATAATAGTTGTATTATTTAAATGTTGTGTAAATGCTTATTTTTTTCAAATTTATCTGTAATTATCTAAATATTAAATTATTTACGATTAATAATCTAGTGTTTAGATTATTATCTGGAGTAGTCCAGATTCCACTACATTTAATTTGAACGTTCTTCTTTATACATTATCAAAGGTCAACCAAAGAATTTATTTTTGTTTTGTTTTGGATCAATACATTTTTACAGTGAACTAAAGTGAACAATCTTCTCTGGTGCCGTTTTGAGTGAGTGACGGACCTCCACCAAAACGGTGACAAACAAAGACTACATCGGGGCCGTCGTAACAAATGATCTTCCCTCCATAAATATAAGCACATCTGGACTTTGGAAAGTCAAGTGAACAGTCTGTTACAGAAGTCCAGTCTTCCAGGGATAAAGGCTAATGGATCCCAATGCATGTATTGTATACAGAAGTGTTGGACTAATTCAATATTAATATGATATACTCTCAGAATTTGAGATATGATGACCTTTTTGGTGAAAGATTTTCAGATTTCAAATTGTACTGCGACATTGTTAAGTCTGGTAATGACTGGTTTAGAATAGACACTAGATCTAACGCCCTGCGGTGTTTACCTGTTCAGCTGCCTGCATTTCCCCATAGCTGTCCAGGAAGTGTCCCTGGATGACTGACCCCACAATAGTCAGACCCTTTCCTGCCTTCAGCTGCGAGGCAAAGGTGAGCAGTCGAGGATATTTTACATGGAGGTCCTCATCCAGCTTCAACAGCACAAGCAGCTGAGGTCTGTAGTGCACAAGTCAGCCAGGAAGTAACAGACAAGGGCCTGGATTAGAGGTGTGTCTTTGCAACCCCTGTTTGGAGACCATCACCCAAGTATTGTGAAAGAATATGTTCATTGTATGTTTATGTAAAGAAAGAGATTATTAAATCAACATTATACCCATTAAATCCTAACCCTGAGCCTTTACAACTTTGCTCCTGTGCAGTATCCCAGCCACTTTATGTACAGTCACAATATCTAAAGACCGCTCATTTTTATATATATTTTTTAATCTATTATTGTTATTGCCGGTTTGCTTTTGTGTTGTGTTCTTTGTTTTGTATATGGAGCCAACTGAAACGTAATTTTGTTCTTCTGTGTACCTGTATGGTGGATATTGTGAATAACCCCAAAGTACAGGTAAATATTAAATCTTGAATCTGATACACAACATTAAAAATGTTCCAAATAGCAGTGTTTAGTAAATTTTTATCATAACTTCACCTCTGTCAACTCTGTTAACATCCTGAACCCAAAAACACTTTGGGTTGAGGTGAGGGATCATCTCAGTTTTGACCTCTGAATAATGACTTTATTAATAACTCGCCGCCATTTATTCTTCTTCCCGCAATCAAAACTATCAAGACTTGCTATCCTGAGATAATGTGAGTTGGGACTGCTTGAGTTTAACAAAATACAGTAACTTCACATATAAACTGATTTGAACTAGTCAGTAGTTCGAATCAACAAAAAAAAACATCTCTTTGTCAGGACCCTACTTCCATTGACTGCTATATGTATTCTTGAATATTTTATTTTGTAATAAAACTGTCAGTAAATATCTTATATGAAGTTTATGTTGGATTCTGTTATCATTTTGGAGGGCATAGCTTTCTTAGAATGAATTCAAATTCAATTGTTTATTACATTTGTCTCAGCGAGTGCCACACAAAATGTCAGAGATGCCAATGAAAAGATTTTGTTTTTGATAAAACTTGTTGTTTGTCACTTTTCATTTCCAAGGTTTTTTATTAATGTTCATGGTTTTTTTTATTCCAAAGAGGATGCAATTATAACAATGTGAAATCTTTCTTTTCGGTCAATGTGGGATGTCTGATGTTGCGTCATTTGTAGTTAAGACATGGAAATGCAATCCATCAAATGCATACATCTCCTTTACGTGCAGCTGTACCTCCAGTTCTTGGTGTGTGGGGGTCCAGCCTCCAGTCTTAACAGGGCGTATCGCGCAGCACTGAGAGACAGTCCTCTTATTCCGTCTCCCCACTCCTTCTCAGCTCTGTTGGTAAATTCAAGAAGACAAGGCAACAATGACATGGGAGAAGACAACTAAAGATGCTGAGAGGTCAGATGGTAATACAGAGATACAATTATCATAATAAGTCAGACAAAAAAAATGTAATTCCAATTAAGCTCCAGACGTACCCCTGGTACTCAATGTACTTGTAGATCATCCCAGCAATACCCATGGCCACAATAGCATAGTACCAGGAGGAGATGAACATTAGGGCCAGACACATACTCATTCCAAGGAAAGAAAGAGCCCTGTGGGTGCAACATGATTTATATCTATATCATGCATTGGTATTTTATGAAGTCATCTTTAGCATGAATGTGACAGTGGTGGTCTTGTAATTGAAACTTTTGTCATTTCATTGCCAGAAACATTTGTTATATTTAGGCTAGGAAGAATGAATATGTGTGTAAGACTTATGATGGCGATACACCGTTACTCACCAGTGGTAATATTTAAACCTTGGCCTCCAGTTGGGTGTGCGTAACAGAGTCTGTACTGCACAGGCTAAGTTTACGAAGAGATAGCACATCAAGAAGAACCTGTTTTTAAAAAAAAAAAGCAGAAAAAATTATATTCATTATATTTCTTATTATTGTTATTGTCAGGATTTTAAAAGCTATACTCACAACATGACATCACAAAATATTACAACATTAGTCATCCAGAAATATGTCAAACATAGACACATTTTTTTTTCCATCTAAATCACCTGTACTACAAGTAAATAATCCATCCAACATCATTAAGTGACAAAACATTAGAATGACAAAATAAAATAAAATTACACGACACATGTACACACACCTTATCAGAGCCGTGTCAATCTATTTGAAACATCTAAAAGGTTTACTTGTGCAAAGCCACATCTGAGATTTTTTCATACCACTAAATTGCCTGTATCTTTGAATTGAACTGTTTTCTGTGTTTAGACTGTATACTTTCATTGTCTTTGTAGAGAGTGTGAAAAATTAAGACATTTTAAGGAAATGGGTTGAATATATTGGAAGCAGGTTATATTCTAGGTATGTGTGCCTACATGGAAAGGATGGGAGCCACCATATCCAGTGAGGCAATGAGGATGCCCAACTCAGCTATGAAACCAGTCAGCAGTAGCGCCCAGGTAGGCTCTCCATTGGTTTTTCCATGACCAAACACCTGAAACAAAAAATTCAAATCTTCTCATCCAGCAATACAATCCCTACTTTTTTGGTAATGTATCAGGTTTAAATGAATATTTCCAGTGGGAAACACCCTATGGGAATGCACCTGACTGTTTGCATTTCTAGTTTACATGAACCATTGCTGTCTTTTTCCAATAACATGAGGTAGCACAACATCTCATCAGCAGTGTCTACTATCCCACCCTGAGGAACGGAATGATGTTGTCCTTAGCGATGGCCTGAAGAAGTCGTGGAGCCCCTGTGAGGGACTGCAGGCCCGCCCCGACTGTAGAGAAGAAGGAGCCAATGACAATGACCCATGGAGACGGCCAGGACAGCGTTCCCACCACCAAATTATTTCTAACGGTGTCTCCAAACCTGCAGGTAAATGCTGACTTTAAGGTGAAGTTTTCTTGCTATCTATTTTTCCATTTCACTTCACAAGAACTGTTTTGATAATAGTGCAAATGAACTTACTTGTCCCTCAGGACCACTCCTTCAATGCAAGAGCCAAACAGGAACACAGAACTAAAATCTGAATACAAGAAGTCAAGGAGTTCAACATGACATAAAGGTGTACGATTTCCATTTCTGACTGAGGAGGAAAGATTGTTAGTTTCATTAGATGTAAACACCTAAATAAGGATACAAACAAGTGACGTCGTCGTAATGGCCAGGATAGTTCCCACAGGTATGGACCTTTGAGCATCACGGAGATCACCAGATCTGTTGGAGCCAGCCATGATGCCTATAATAGAGAAAAAATTACACATTAACTTTAACATTACATCAACAAACGGACATTCAGTAATAAGTGTTAAACTGGGCCCCCTACTGGGTGATTTAGAGGGATGCTTTAAGCTTCCCTAGTCTATTGCATCAAATGAGCAATTGTGCAACTGACTTCTGTTCCATATGACAACATAGTAAGTGTAAATTTATATCTAATGCCTTGGATAATTGTATAATAATCATATTATCGGCTGAAAATCAATACTGGAAAATATAACATTCAACAGAGTACAGACTGAGTGTTGTGACGGTGTTATAAGTGTATTATACCTGTGGCAGAAGGGAAGAAGATCCCCACCAGAAGTGTGAAGGATGTAGCGATGTCTGCAGACACATACATGCCAAAGCTCTCCATAGCACTATGGGCATCTACTGACCGTAGACCCGGTTTCTCTAAGATCTCCCCTTTCTCCACGTAGTAACCCCACATGTTTTCTGAAGAGAGAGAGCAGACATCAGATGGGAGTGATATTCTGTCAACCCTGAAACACATCAAAAAATGTAGAGGGTTGATTATCTTGTTTCTCATATACATATTATTGATTCTAAGATTCCTTAAAATGATGGCGTGAAATGCGAAATAAAAGTCAAATTATGTTTGGTAGAAAAACATTGTCTTTCACTGCTTTATAACTATGTCTATCATTATAATGTAGCCATTAACTTAGAAGCAGAAGCAGCATGAAACAACATGCAAAAGAACTTGTTTTTTACTTCTACTTGAGTATCAATGTTTGTATTTTTTCTATTTATTTTCTATTATTATATGTTTCTTACTTTTCATTCTCTTTATTTTGATGCAAATATCTGTTCTTGCAGCTTACATTTTCACAACAGCCTTGTTACTTTAGTAAATAATACATTTTATTGTATCATTGTGTGCTTTCCCTATATTAATAATGGTTTCAACTTATAAGGGAGGGACAATAACTTATGAAAAAGATCCCTTGGTATATCAATTGGTGCATCTCACACATTAAAGAAGAAACAAGATGATAGACATAAACACATAAGAAGAAGAAAGATAATTCAAGACTTCAACGGTAAGAAGAAAAGGCCTGATATCATTGTCTTTTCTTTCCACTGCTTTTCTCTACGTGTGTTGAACATAATTGTCATAATCAATGAATACAATCTTATTTATGAATTTAAAATCACCAGTCAACTACTTATAGCTTTACCTGTAATGATACCACTGCCCAGTCCAGGTATGCCTTGTATTTCTGTCACATTGTTCTGGATAAAGTAGTCATCACACTGAGCGCTGCTCATGTTCCCACGCACACAGAATCTGTCCCACAGCTGACTGGGCACTGTAATGTTTCCCATTATTACAGTTTTAGAACACACATCAAACCGATCCCTCACCAAAGTCCTGTTTCCCAGCATGCAGATCCTACAGCAATAACAGGACGAAAAAAAAATATTTCAACTATGTTTAATCACTATTTCCACCACAATATCATAAACATTGTCATAACCATATACTTCTTCAGTGTCATTTTAACAAAAATGAATACAGTGTAGCCTTCAAATAAATAAATCCAAAGTATGTTGTGTGAAATATCTGACTGCCAGTGACTGGTCTCAAAGAAAACTCCAAAAATGTACTGTATACTAAAATACATTCAAGCAATGTTTATTACAGCAAATTTGCACCGCAAACTTACGGGAATTCTGGCGGGTGAGTCATGGATTTGATTGCCCCAGCATAGATGGAAACAATCGATATAATGACGCAGGCAAGAAAAAGTGATGCCAGCTTGTTCACATATTTCACTCCAACAAAAACCACCACAGCCATCAGGCTGAGGCAGATGGTGCCATAGACTCGCATATTGTTCAGCATGGCACTGTCACTCCCATGCGGGTCTGTTGCATGAAAGATGGCAGCCTGGGGGACCAGATATTTCTGTAGAGAAATGCATAACAACAGGAGAATTACTGATTCAGTATACATTATATATATAAAAAAAACAGAAAAATAAAGAGAAAAACAGAAAACTAATACCAACTACAATTTAACTGCCGTATATCTATTAGCAGACTTACCAGGAAGATTTCTACAGCTCCTAGGATGTACATGGCAGAAGCAAAGGTGGTGCCCAAATAGAAACAGAGGCCCACGGCTCCTCCAAACTCAGGACCGAGAGAGCGTGAGATCATAAAGTATGACCCTCCAGCTACAACATTATAATACACTGTCACACACAAAATACCACTGTCTTTTGGAACAACCAATTATAAGCTATGATTTAAATGCAATCTACAGATTTCTGGTACAATGGAAATGTACGATCTATGTATTCAGTCCTTAGATTCAGCAAGTGATGATTTGTAACATAGTTTATGTCTCAAATATGACAATAAACTTGAACATTTGAAAAAAGGGTGAATAAAAAAGTATTTGGAATCATGCTGATAAAAAGTATGTGCTGGATGCTGGTAAAGATACATGCTGTTTTAACGTACACTGAGGGAGTAAAATTGGTTACCTGGAACAACCCCATTAGTAGCGATGGCACTCATGGATATTGCTGTGAGCATTGTCTGCGGAAGAACACAAATACGGATCATATGACGACTTGCTTGTGTAACCTCTGGTCAAACTGAAGATCTAAGAAAAGCATATTCCTAAACATTAAGCATATGCAGCCTAGTAGTAAATGAGTGATCAGCATTAACATTATAATATGTCTAATAGGCATATGGTGCAGGTCCACCTCCTACTGCCAAAACAGCTCTGGCCAAAACAGCTCAGAGTCATGAGGGTCTCCTGTAAGGATTACACTTGTTTGTCCAGCAACATCCCGCAAATGCTTGATTGAATCGAGATAATAAAATAAAAATAAAAATAAAAATAAAAATAAAAATAAAAATAAAAATAAAAATATATATAAAAATAATAATAACAATAACAATAATAATTTATTTGTGGAGCACCTTTCATACAAATCTATTCAATCAGATGGTATGCTATCTATCACAAACCGGGCAAAACTCAAAGGCTCAACTAACACTGCTGCTAAGGTAATTGGTCTCCCCACACCCTACCTCCAACTAAATAATAAACCATAACTCGCATTGCCACCTCAATAGCCCAGAACATCATACATCTCACACCATTCAGTCACTACCTCACTCTTATGCCCTCTGGGCACCGGTACAGAGCACTGAGGTGCAGAATGGCTCACTTTGGTAAAAGCCAAGCCAAGTGTGGACTGCTGTCCGTCAATTGGGTAGCATCTTTGAGCCTTGGCCCCCCATGAACCTGTCACCGGTTAATCAGTTGTCCTTCCCCAGACCACTCAGGTGAAGACTATCCACCATCAACCAGGATTATAAAACTAGACCTGCTGTTCTGGAAATGCTCTGATCATCTTTCCATCACAATTTGCCTCTTGTAAAAGCTGCTCAAACCCTTATGCTTGAGAATTTTTCCTGCTCCCATGACATCAAATTCAAGTAAAAAAATGTTTAATCCTATTATATCTGACCCACTGTGATCAGGGTTATCTGACTTTACCATGTTAGGGCTGATCAGGGTGTAAGGCTGTAAGGGTGGCTGATGGACATGCACCCTCGCAAATTCGATTGAGTGGTTTAGCAATTTAAGCTGGCCCACATTAGCGATGAGTCAACCCTGTGTGACAGTGCGTGTATGTGTTTGTTTTTGTGTGTATGTGTGTGTGCGTCTGTGTGTGTGTGTGTCAACCAGAGTACTGAATACCAATGAGAAAGCGTACTAACACATGAGCAGCACATAAGGACAATCAGTAGGGACTGCATGACGCCGGCCATCCCAACAATCCAAGTCAGTCGTAGGAAAAGAATGACACCAAAGATGTTCTGGAGACACGGCAAGTAGACTCCCATCAGAGTTCCCATGTTTGGAGACTGATGAATTGAAAGAGGGAGAGAAGGGGCGGCACAGAGAGAGAGAGAGAGAGAGAAAGAGAGGATGGAAAGACCATGGCATGTCAGTGCATTGATCATTAGCATTGATTCATGTACTTTTTAGAGGTCATTCAATCATGTTATCGGCTTTCCTATGTATTCAGGTCTTACATAGCCACAGTCTGACTGCAGAGCATGCATAGGCAATAAGCAATCTATCATCAAGTCTTGACACCACCTAGAATTTGGATACTGATGCAGGAAAATAGCCAAACATGGAGTATAATGCTTGTATACATCTAATAGCTGACTCTAGTTTTGATTAAAAAAAACTGTGTACAGGGTTTCTCCACACTGCCCTAAACTCCAGACCTTGGGGGCCTTCCTACAGGACGCATTATCGCTCTCCTCCTCCTCATGCTCCTTGGCTCCCTGGGTGATGTTGGTGTAGCTGACCAAGCGGCTAAGCAGAGAGGAAACCTTCGGACGGATGTCCAACTCTTCCTGAGGGGAGGAATGGAAATGAAGTTAAGTGAATGAGTTGGTTTAAAGTCAGTAATCTGACATAAATATAAGGGCAGAAAAAAACCAGACCTCAAACAAAGCCAAGTTTCTGTCATAGAAGTCATTCCTCTTCCCTGCTGCTTCAGCTGTGCTCAGAAAGGGACTGTCTTCTCTATGATTCCCATGTCCTAAAACAAAACAAAAAATAAAAGTTAAAAAATATAACCAAGGCTGCTTTTTACTGAACAAGCAATATGGATACATACTGTTAGTTTCCTACTAATAAATGATGTAGACATTGTTTTCAAAGATAAATTCAATTTATCCAGATCAAACATGTAGCGGAACTGCAACATAAAGTTGATATGTTTCAATAATATGTCTGAGGAATATCAATATCATCAATAATTAATATATTAGTGCTGCTTCCCTAATCTAACAAAAGATTATCTAGGAATTAAATATATATATATATATATTATATTTCCAGTTAAATATCTCTGAGAGACTATTAGAAATCCAAATCCATTCAGTCTTCCGTATCTGCTGCCATGAACTAAGTGATATAGCGGGGGCTATATGAATGGGTGCTATTTGCTATACTTACAATTTTACTAAGTATTTAGGTGATGCACTTTGCTATGTGTGTTATTTGTTTTGTTTTTGACTTTTTATACATTTTATATATTTTTTCTTAGACATTCGATGGTAGGAATTGAAAGCAACTAAATAAAATCGGCCCAGGTGGAGGATCATGAGCACTTCTTGCTGGTTAGAATTAAATATGCGGTTTATGAGAATATAAAGATGAATTTAAATTTAAGTCCTACAAACAACTCTTGAAACCAGAATAATTTGACTATAACTCACAATGTACAGACAAAAACCATTTTGGGTCTTTCATATAAAGTTACAAATGCAAAATATCGATGCAGTGGAAAATGTACTGTGGGTAAATGGTTTCGTATTCAAAATAGAATAAGGTCACAAACAAGGTATTTTTACATTTAGAACAATAATTTCAAAATTCCTAAAATTGCATGATCACTTAATAATGTAGGATAATCATTTCTGAATACATGTCCCTGGCAAACCTTCACAATCTTGCAGTAGGTAACTTAAGAAATCTAGTAAGGTAATGAAGTCGCAGCGAATGACCAAGAGAATCCCACACCAAAGGAACAGTCCAGGTGACAAACAAGCTTATAATTAGATCTCACTCTCATTAACTTCTGCTTTTGAGTCAAATGAATCATGCGGATATACGTGCATTGTCTGGGGAAGTAATTGGAACCAAAAGTTGAACTACAAACTTTGTCTCAGCATGTAAACACCATCAGTGACATCTCTGAACCAGTCAAATCTACAAAACAGCCTGCAAACTTAAGAAGTGGGCAGGAAATGAAAACTAGTTTTCTCTGCTACATAAAATATGTTCATTTTGTTTCACGTGCGTCAGTTCAGTTTCAACAGTGGTCTTAACTCACCTGTGGTCTGTGTTCCACTGCTGCTAGTGTCACTGCGGGTGAGCATAGTTTTTGTGCTGTGTGCAGACTGCAACAGAGAACTCTGTGCTCTAGCTTAAAGAACTGTCGATTACTATCCAGGACACCCAGTCACCCTGGGCGAAAACTCACCCAGGGAGCTGTTCTAAAACACAGTGAGGGGGGGTGAGAGGGGGAGATTTGTGGATAAAATAGTAACACACTGACTCTCACACTCTTTTATAGTGTACTGATGTTCAGTCTGAATAACTCCAGATGTTCTCTAAAAGCAGTTATTCCAAGAATGAATCAAAAGTCATGTATGAAATTTAGAGACATACTTTCATTTATTATCTCCCTTAAAGAAAAGACTGATTGAAGTATGTCTAAATTCTAAATATAAAAACATTTGTTGTATCTAAGCACGAATGTGTCAGATTTAATGGTCTGTCTGGCCAAACACTAAACAACACAGCTGGATTATAGTAATGCCTGGAGCAGGCTGGAAAAAAATGATTCCAACACTGTCCTCTGGTGTCGTCTTGTTGTCACTGGTTTTAGAACATCTGCCTTAGACCCGGGGATTCCAATTCACTCAACCTTCTGTTTCTGTTACTCACGTAACCCACAATGTATTGTCTTCAATAAAAAAAAACGTTATTTAGACTACTTGAAATTAGATGAAATGTCCTAAATTGCAAAGCACTATAGAAAGCATACAGTGCATGGTTATTATGTTTCATTAATGTCTGCTAAATCCCGTTTACAAATATAACAGTTTTTTTCTTTTAATGTGATTTGGTTATAATCACGAAATGTTGGAATCAGTGGTGTTGATCTTGAATAAATATATTTCATCATAATTGAGGCCTATTGCCTTGATCAGAGGGCATCATGCTGGCATAGAGGGGCTGAGGGTCTCCTTGTGTTTACGTCCTCCCATAGTCCAACAACCTACAATATGCTTAACTACTGACACTGAATTGCCCATAAGTATTGCAATGAGGTTTTCTGTCTCTATGTGTCAGCCTTGTGATAAACTGGAGACTGGTCCAGGGTGTATCCCGCCTCTCCCCCAATGTCAGCACCCTGAAAGGGGTTAATGTTACAGCAAAAGATTTCTTTTATGTACAGTATTTTATGGAAATGATGAATTGAACACAAGAGTGTGGGAATGAGGGGGAGAATACAGGTTTTTGGAGCTCTGCTGAAAACTCTCTAGCATTAAATCGGAGTGAACACAAACAGAAAACGATTTGAAAATGAGTTGGATAGTTTCTCCATGATATATATTTATATACATTTATATAACCACAGTCTTACATATCAGTCATAATACCAACATAGAATTTGGATATGGATAGACCCAAACATCACACAAAGGGTAAGGGACATTTAACATTTTGGGGTATTGGCAGATTACATAATTAGCGATACAGTGAGATATATTTAGATATGCGGAGATGATTCCTAGCAGTTTTCTAAGCACTGCTTCTAACGCGGCAGTGCTTAGAGCAGTTCCACTTGACTATCCTACTAGTTAAACTTAAAATAGTACAGTTGCCAGCACTTTAACAACAGTGCTGAGAAGACCGTGGGGATTTCCTGTTAATAACCTGAAATTAAAAAAATCTGATTGAATCAATTAAGAGATTAACTGACTTGTTTTGAAGGTACACAGGAGGCATGTTGTGTGTCTGCACCGTCACACAGGCTTCCTGCTACATGCACCAACGTGTCACCTGCCCCCCCCTCTGAAACAGTTCACAACCATAGGATCAGACTTCCTGTGCCGTGGGACTGACATTTGCAGGAAGATGACAAGGTAGACATCTTTTCTCTCTTCCTTTACTGAGATGATTTGTTTTGTCTCTCAGCAAAAAAAAGTATGAAGTTTTACACTGGTTACTTACGAGAATATAGTCATAAGTACTATCGGAGGTGTTTTTTTTTATAACTGCTATCAATGGCTGTAGGTCCAGGCCTCTGGATTGCCTTTGTGTCCATAAGTGTGTTTTTATTATTTGTTGACTATTTGCTCTCAGATTAAATCCCAGAAAAGATGCTAGAATGCCAAGTCTTTTCAAGTCTGAACAAAAACAAACAAACTCAGGACTTTTTAACAAAGACAAAATCAGTTTGATGCATTATTCAATATAGGTTCAACAAACAACTCCCAGAAAACGACTTCGGCAATGTCACTTTTCAACCAAGACAATCATTAGTTTACTTTAGACCTCACAGTGTATATAATTGAAAAATACATCAAACAAAAAAAAGAAAAGGTCACAGTAATCTGTTTACACATTTCAACGCAGATTAGAGATGGAAAATAATTATCACTGACCTTTAGCGTCTTAGCATTTAAAAAATGACTCCACTTCCTCATAAATGTTTAATATTTAGCACCGACAGAACTTGCATGGCTTAGCCCACTCTTCTTTACACAGTTAAATGTTCTACTGACCATCTGTTTCGGGATGTTGTGTGTTTGTGTGTGTGTGTGTGTGTACAGTAGTGAGAAATGAAAGTATCATAAACTCTCAGAAAAGATAGTTTGATATAAATGTAACACTGGGGTGAAGACACATCATGTAGCTAAGCATCAGGTTTAGGGGTGTATGGATAAACTGGGCTCTCCTTAATCCAGTGTATTCACATCATAACATACTTCCTGACCTGCAGAAAGATTCTGCTAACTCCCAGAGCCACTCAAGACCTCATAACTGCCTAAAATCTGCTGGCTTTGCTTTTTTTCAAATCCATGCATGACACCAAGTCAATCCTTCCACATTTTGATATGGCTTATATGCTCTGTTGAAACTAGCCCAGCTCCAGCTACATGGTTTTAAACCTCATTTCCATTACTCACCAGTTGAAGAAGGACAAAAGCCAAGCCAAACCCGGGTCGTGATGCATTTCCATTCCCGATTAGCATTATGTGGGTTACAGTCTGGTGCATATCTTTGAAGACAGGATAATGTTAGGTATGGCAGCCTGTTTGTCGTAATTTCAAACAATACACTGTATCTGGAGCATGAAACAACAACCGATCCCTCCACTGTGGTGCAAGTCCAAGTCAATGAATGCCATATTTCAATGAATGCAAATGTTAATCAAAATGTATGTGTCGAAAAAAGTTCTTGCTTAATAATGAAGTGTCCAGTGTGATTATACTAAAATCATTCCAGTGTACTCTCTTCCCACAATGAATAGTACAATCCAATATACCTCATTGCTCACTGACAAAAGTGTTTATTGCAAGACAGATAGACGGACAGACAGACGTATATACAGATAGACAGAGCACACAGCAGAGGAATGCTGCTAACCTGCTGAGTTGTGCAGAAATACGTGTATGCTTTGATGTGTGCTAATGATAAGAAAAGGACAGCATCACAGCAGGATCACCTCAGGGGGTAAAGGTATGTGTATCATGAGACAAACTTTGAAAAAGGCGTAGATTGAGTCAAAGCATTTGATAATTGGTGTAGAAGTAATGACTTCCCTAAGTGTGTTCTCCACAGAGCCTTGAACATTCACACGTGAAGGTAAACCAGAAGATGTCAAATATTCATGCCTTAATAACTTCAGTATTTGATCGACAGTTACTTTAACATGCCAGTCCTGTCATGTCCACAGAGCAGGTTAGCAGGGCAGCTTACTTTATTTCCAGTCCACTTATGCAGCCGGACTAACAGGACTTTCCTCAAGTCCTGTCATTATGTCACAGTGTGTCACGGTGTCACAGTGCTTTTCGTGTAGTATATTTACAATATGTCCATTGTAGCTAATGAAACTATGCTTACAGTGTGACAATATGAATAAAAGACTGTGGTAAATATCGAGTTCAAGATAGAATATTAATAAATTATTTTTAAATCCATGTTTTGACAATGAAAACAACATTTTTCATTGTTTAGAAACCCGAATCTGGTTGTTTAAACTGGAAGTACATTTAAACCCGTTACAAATGATATGCCCTTCAAAATGAAATATTACTTTTATGTTTCATGCTCTTTTTGTGAATATTTTTATCTCCATAGTTATATTATTTACCCAGAGATATTAGCATATGTTTTCTTTCTATCCATCCAGTGGGAGGGTGCGGGTCATAAGGGCCTGAAGCCTATTCCAGGTGACATTGGACATCGACATGCAAACTCGACACAGAAAGTTCAAAAGGTGGATACGGACACAGAAAGTTCTTGGTTGATACCAGTAAACAATCTGAGCTTTTAGCAATCAAATGTTCCTGGAATGGATCAAATCAGATGAACAAAGAAATGCCCAGTGAGGAATCATACACTCACATTCTAACATCATATTATCGCCATAACTAAGAGGAGCAACACTTTCCTCATATGGGAATGGCTGTTTTTGGAGTAGAGGCTGTAACTCAGGAGTTCAGCACATTCACACTGAGCTCAGTGTTAGACCTGTCCTTCACCGAATGTGCTGGAACAGACTCAGCACTGTGTCACTTCCTTCATGGTGTGGACGTCACTGTAGCTGTCAGCCTGTATTACAACCAGGCCCACCTCTCCTATTAATGAAATCACCCGCTGCACTGAAACAAGTGTTCCATCATTCTACTTATTATTACTTCTCTGTTTAAACATGTGATACAGCCAGTGGTAGATGTGGTATTTTGATCCTTCAGTTCACTAAAGGTTCAATATACCACATGTGAAAAAAAAAGAAAAAAAAAGGTTATTACAAGGATAGGTACTGCAAAACCTTACTTAAATAAAATGATCTAAGTATTATCAGAAGAGTAGCTGCAGTATAGTCTATATAGTAAAGTTTATTTCAAATACTTCATATACTTTTGATTAGTTGAAGCTATAAGATCATCATTAGCTTGATGATAGCATAGGCGTCCTGTGAAAAGCTCACCCAATTTTCAGCTTTAAAACGATACATTTTCAGACAATCTGAGACACTTTTTAAATAGATTATTTGGCTTATGAAAGGCAAACATTGTCTCAAACCTACATAAAAAATACTCAATGCTTCTGTTTACCACAAATTTAAAATAACGATAATACTTTTTCGATAAATAATACTTTTTTACCGGACAGGAAGGAAATGAATAACTGTGGTCTGAAAAGTAACTAGTAAGTAGAGATATCAGCCTAATGACGTGGAGCAGAAAGATCAAGATCCCTTCTGAGATGTGGGGGATTATTTAAGTATAAAGTATTATTAAATATAAAGTTGTATAAAATGGAATTGATTAAGTATACTACCTCAGATTTGTGGAAACATAGCTGGTTAATGGATATATGTAAAAATATCTGTGAGCATCGTGGGATAAATATTGAATATTTATGTGCCTGTATGCAACACTCTCCAGAGACCAGAGTATTTTTACACATGAAAATTTACTTATAAATAAGTCTGATGTGATGCTGAAAAAACTTATCAAGATCTTTAAGAGACTGTATAAACTTTAGTCAACTCTGTGATTCATGTAGCTGTTCCTATTTACCTCCCACTTGTGTTTACAAACTAATGGGAACACACTGTATGACCTCTGACCCATCTAATATTCCTCACAGTCCAACTGCCTTCTTCCTCTACTCTTCCTTAAGCAGTCCACCCAGATATGCAGCCATCCTTAGAGCTATAATGGCGGTTGCTGTTACTCTCAGAATAACAAATTATTCTTATGACAGTGGGGAAGAGAAGAGAGAGAGCCACATATGTTTGATACCCTCGTCCATTATCCCGTGGAAGTAACAAGGACGTCTGCTTTTCCTGCCCCTTTGTAATCATCACTTTTTTAGGGGTGCTGTACAGAGTTTGACTTCACTGCACATGTACAGTTGTACATTATCTGTGTATTAACTTGGCATTAGTGAATGCCATGTATCTGTAACGGATGACCTCCACGCATTCCAGAAATCAACAAGCGGGCAGCTGGGTCAACATGTGCTGAAATTCCTTCCGATATCAGTCGACTCAAGCTATGTGGCATGATGTTTGATACTAACACACCGACATTTTTAAGTCAGATGAGTCTGGACTCATCTGATGTTATTGTTGTTACGCAGCAACAGTTCGCATTACGGTAATATAAAAGGTTGTTCCGTTAGTGCATGATAATTTTACACAACCTAGCCCTGCGTGCCCATGGCAGAGCGTGGGTGCTCTGTTTGATGGCCACACCCGTGTGCCTTTAAAATAAACACCCTCAGTTGGTTCACTCCCACAGCCGACACAGATCGACGCTACTCTCCCATTGTCTCTCAAGCTCCTCTCCTTGTCTACATTTTCTCTATGAGGGGCTAAAACTTTTCTCTTCAGACTTCATGACAGAGAGGGACACAAAAGAGGGATACATCTGCTCCTGGGCAATCTCTTTGAAAAGCAATCCTCCACTGGCACAAAGAGAGCTCCATCTTTTGTGCAGGACAGCACTAGGCATTTTCTTGTTGCAATGGTACTCGCCACCCCCCACCCCCTTGTTAAATCCCTCCCCCCCTTTTGGTCTCCTCCATGGTTCTCACCCCTTTAATTGTTGTTCTTTTGTCACTCGTCTGTCCCTGAAGTTATACAAAAAAATAACTTTTTACAACCTTCCAAAAAAAGTTTCACAGCCAGCATAAAAATTGTTCAAAGTCATTTAAGAAGTGTTCGCACAGCTTACTCAAACGGAGCTGTCAAAAACTGCTGGGTTCTGGCTCTGGAGATTTGTCATGGTAACCATACCACCAACTGTCCAGAAGGATCTCTAGACAAAACAAACTTTCTCTCATGCGGTGGTCCAACTCATGAAGAATCCCTTTCAGGACACATTTTACAACTTTAAATCGGCCACACTCTTTTCAGACTGACAGATAATGAGCTTAGTAAAAAGTTGTGTTTCTTACCATCAGAGCTGACAGTGTCTTGATTCTCAGGGCAGTTCTGTCCCGTGTCCCTGTAATCCACCCAGTTAATCCCTTCTACACTGTCATAGCTGGACTGAGCTTGATCCTTCACCGGTACCACTGTGAAGTGAGGCATGTTTTCATCACTCTCCTCTGTGTCTCCAGCTCAGACTCAACTTAGCAGGTTAGCTGTTAGCCTGCCTCAGTTCAACTCCCACTAATGGCAACTACATTCCACTACACTGCGCTCACTTCCTTTGGAGGGTATTATCATATTCCCCGCCCAAAGGACGGCCCCTCCTGGGCTTTTTCTGTGAGCAGAAGGGGAATGGTTGTCCCAAGGATGCATACACCCCCAGCCTGTGGGACACAACTCTGATTGAAGACTTAGTGTTGATATTTCTGAGTCATACAGAAATGTCATATAACATAAAAAGTGAGAGGGAGTGAGAGTTAAGGGTGACCCTATAGACCCTCTCTGGTGTCTGTGTCAATTTGACAGCCTACAAAGTGAACCTTGTCTGTCCAAGGTACAGACAGTGTACTGTGTCACTGTGTATGCAGGTCTTTTCCAGAACACACAAGCACAGTGACGTGGCACATTGGAAAATAATCAAACATTGGTGTCAGGGAAGCACACAGTGGAAAAGAGAGAGAACTGAAGAAAAAAAAAAACACTTAGCAAAAGAGGCAGAGACAGTAAAACATCCCAGCCACCATATCCAACAGCTAAAATAGGTGAACATGGCATTTCAATCTATGACCATGTAGTGAAAAATAATTTGAATTGCAGCTTTTCAACAACATTTGCTAAATAATTTATTCATTAACTTTGATTATGAAAATGATGAATAGATCAGCAGCTGTTGAGAAGCTGAGGAAAGGGTAAGTCCTAACATCACCAATAGGAGTTGTCCTCCTCTTTGCGGTAAAGCTCTAAAACCATAAAGAAACAGATCAAAGATTCTCCCTAAGTTGTTATTAACAGTCCTATTTAAGGCAACTGCAGAGGTTTGGTTTGTCCCGGTTATGTTGTTTCACTCTGTGGAAAGACATCAGAAACATTTTCATCCAAAAAAGTAAAGTATAATTCACTGACTTTGTCGCACTGCCAAACAGGTGATCACATGTAAGTATGGATGGCAGCAACAGCAAACAGAATTAAAAGCAGGCATGAAAAACTTTGGTGCTAAGTACTTTTATATGATGTACAATGGCAAAAATGAAAGTTAAATATATTAAAATATATATTCAATTATGAATAATAAAGAGGACCACAGAAGAGATATTACCTTTGCCATTACAGTGCTCCATATGATATATATATATATATATATATATATACATATATATATATATATATACTGTATTTCCTACTATATTAAGATTTGCAAGAATCAAGATTTAGATAGCTATCCAGATTAAATGAAGCACATAGTGTTCTATTGTCTCCTCTTCTAAGACTGTCTAATGCTTTAACATTACGGACACAATTATTTTTCCTGACTGACTTTGTGGCTAGGGAAATTATTACAATTGGGAAACCATAACCATAAAACTATTTTCTAGATTGACTGACCCATGCAGTGCTGTGCACAAGTGGGGGTCAGTGAACAACAGGCATGAAGGCAGACCGTGACACACTCTTTTCCTCCACCATAATTATTCGGTGTGGTGGAAAGAGATTTATGAGGGGGGGCAGGTCCCAGGAAACATGAGACCAAAGAAGGTCAGCTTCTTTAAACAAAATGAGACTCGAGGATCTGGTGGAAAAGATGAGAGAGCAATAATGGAAACTTCTTACATTTGTCCTGACGTGACCCCGGATTTCTTTTCAGCCTAGCTGGTAGTGTCAAATGTTAAAAGTAAGGTTTCATTCAGAAACTACTTCACAAATCAACCTTAGAATTGTAATTGAATTGTTTGAATCGACTCAAGCTATTCACAGAAAATGAATTTCCTTTGCTTGTTCTTTGTTCGGGTGACTTCCATATAAGGTTTGTCCCCTCACGTCTCTGACCTGTGAGGATGTCAATGTGCCACTAGATGGAAGCCTCATACCTCAGACATTCTGAACATGCATTCAGTCTGATCTCCTCTAGATGTCAGACTTTTTACGCCAAATAAATATCACATATAATATATGATATTTTATATGGCAAGTTTAATAAATCCCACAAAAGATGACAGAAAGGGGACATAATCCCTAAAAACACCCAAAAGGTACTCTTTTTCAATAAACAAAAAAAAAGAAAAGTCAAAATAAAGAATAAAATTGTGTGTGGGGTAAATGTGTGTTATTTAATAAAGTTGTTTTAACATTTCAAGAGAGGATATGATCTAAATTTATTGTGTCCAGAGTTACATAAAGGAATTAAAAATTACCTATGTTTACATATATTAATTTAACCTCTGTCAATTTTTGTGCAACCAGTTCTCCAAATAAATGCTTGAATCTTTTTTAAACGTATTCTGGTATGCCTGTGGGAAACAGTGATCACCCTTTAATCACACTTTAAAGCCTTTGTCAGATTCTACTCACAGCCGTCTTTTCCCACAGTCGCCCTGTCTACCTTCCAGGAATTTTAGCCAATAAACAACAACTGTAGAGACTATTGTCTGCATGGAGGTATTTCTCTGCTTTTGAAACAATAGTACTAAGCTGGACGGCTAAAAAAATAATAATTGCTTGTGAAAACTATAAGCACCCCATGTCTTTATTCTAGTGACATTGATTAGGATTTTATAATACTGTGCTTGAAGGGTCTTAAGTTGATCCAATTACCTTTGGCTGCCATCGTTAGCATGACATGGCCCCGGGGCCCCTTTCACTTTGTCTCTAACACCGAAGATCTGTGGCAAACGAATGCCATGCATTCTGTCTGCACCGTTGACTGAAAGGTTTGTCCACACTGCATTGTCTCCAACGCAGCTTTTCACTCAGTCTCACACTGAGAGAAAGTTTGGAAGCTTTCGGACTGTTTTTCTCTTTTCCCGACAGAAAGGAGAACGAACAGCCTGCTTGCTCCACAAAGAAATATTTAGTTAGGCAGCAGGGTGTGTTTTGTCTTTCTAGAGATATAAAAACAGAGTGCATCTGAGATTTGATAAACTATTACACACCCTTTTTAAATATTGAGTTGTTGAAGTATCCCATGCAGTATTGCATGTCTCCAAGTACAACAACCTAATCTGTCATGTGCTGCATACCATTATGCTCTTTGAACATTATATGGGTATGGGCCTTGAACCTGGTTCATGAAGGGAGGATGTACATATCTAATAATGAGAGAACTTTTACAATAATATGCAGTTATACTCTTTCATCCTCAAAGCACAGATACAGATGGTGGGATTCCTTTGATAGGGGAGGCCAGCTGTAGAATCAGGGTATACATCCGGTATAAGCTATAATATATTTGTGAGAGACACAGCAGGAAAGCCTTTAATTGCCCTTATTGCCTTTATTTATTTGTTATTACATTACTCATTGCACGTATCTACATTATAAGAACGTCATTGAATATTTGTTGATATTGGGTTAAATATACTTAGGGATCTTGCAACCCATGGAGCTGACACCTTGGCTGTTTCAGAGTTTGTTGGGAGTAACTCCATAGATACATTCCTGAGAGATACCAACTTATATCGATTCATCAGTTTCATATCATAAATATTTTACTTCACTGTGTTGGGAGTGTTACTTTTAAATTTGGATTCAGCAGCCCACTGCTTCTGGCAATCCTCGAAGACTGAATCTAGAGCAAGTGGACTTCTGATTTAAAGTTGAAAGTGTTTCATCTTTCATCCTAGAGGCTTCCGCAGTTTGAACTGACTGGTGTGGATGTAACCTCCATAGAAGTGGGTCTTATACCGTTTTTAGGTTACAAGTATACGGTTGACCACGCATCCATAATGTAGGTCATCAGGAACACAGTTGTCTTGATTCTCTGCTGATTATCTCTGAGTTGTTCATATAACGTGATTCATGGTGTGAATGATGGTGACTTTAGGTGGGTTTACATGGGACACTTTTCTACTATCCGTATTTAATGTTTACCAATTGCAATGTCAGGACCTGTGATCTTTTCCGACCCGGTGTTTACATACATTAGTGACTCATCTTATCGGAAACAGCTTTCTGAAATGTGCAGACGATCTGGACCCTTTTTCCGAATCCATTCGGAATTAGGATGTCCATGTAAACCCACCTTCTGTCTGGGGAGAGACATGGATAGAATGGTCATCTCTAAACAGGAAGGGGGACGTCGCTACCACCTATCACCCACTATGTAATCTTAACATCTCTCCCCAAACAGTTTCACCATCATTCACACCATGAATCACATTATACTAAAGACTGACTCGATGATCAAGCAGATGATCAGGACAACTGTGTCCTTAACAACTGCCACGACCCCAATCAGTCAACTCACAGCGGTCGAACCTATGACTTACTGACTCTCTATGTAGCCAACACCTCAGTAGCCGTTAAATCCCTGACTCCATACCAGTCAGTTAGAAATGAAGAAGCCACTTGGATGAGAGGTGAAATGTCTTCAATTTTGAAAAAGAGGTCCAGTTGCTTCGGATTCAACCTTCAAAGTCTTACTTACCCCTAGTGTTGCCACCCTGACAACATGGACCTCCTTAGGTGATATAACCCGTTTGAGACAAAACCGTATACAGAGACTTTAACTGCCAAAGTGGTCAAATCGGCACTATTTGCATTTTTTTGATAATATCTTCTTTAGTAATAATATCTTATTTAGATATTTTAGTTTTATTTTAGTATGATATTAGACAGCAAGGATATATCCCTGAAACGTGCCCATAAACTGCATTGTAGAGAAGAAGTAATTCTTCTGATCAAACTCCTCACACTAAATGTGAAGTGATGTAAAAAAACATTTTTTGTAAAAGATAAATAATAAAAAAGCTCCCCCTAGTGAGTAAGATATTTACTATTAGAGTAAAATATGACTAATGTTCCATAGATATTTTTGAGTTGATTCATTTCTAACAAATATGGACCAAATCGGACCAACTGGTACAAATTATGGCCCGAAAACTTTTCGAGATAAACCGTCCCCTAGTGTTGGAAATATACATGTGACCTTTCCCAAAATCAATCCAGTTTTTCCTCACACTGCTGTCTATAAGGGTATATACATTTGAAAAGGATCCATTGAATATTTTGAGTTATTGCATTGATATGAACGACCTGCAGCATTAATGACGATTCCATGGTAACCCCAACGTTTTGGGGGTGTAACAAACACATGAAGTTACAACACTTTCTAGACCGAAAGTTAAAAGATAATCTTTCTGGAAAAGAAAAAGCCAAGAGGCTGACCAAATAATCTCTCGGTGTCTGATGGAGTATGTCATCCAGGTTTGGTTCTTAAACTGTGAAACATTTATTAATTAATTAGTATCCCAAATTCATTACTGCAAGGAGCCAAATTTAGTGCCAATAGATTGAAATGTTATTGGATACATTTGTACAAATTGACCCATTAGATTAATCAGTGTTGTGTGAGTTACGGAAAAATAGTAATTATATCCCCAATTTAAAGGAGTAACTGAATTATTTTAATTATTGTGTTACATATACTTTGCTATACGATACTGTACTTACTTTTTTATACATCTAAATGTCTAAATTGCATACAATGCTGCCATTAGACATGCCAAAAACTTTTATTGGGACAATCAATGTTTATCAACTTGATAGTTTTAATTTGTGATTTAATAATGTCACTGATAACTAATAGGCAGTGAAATGGTAAAAGATGCCCAACAAGGCTGAAGAGAGACCCTGAACAGTCTGAATAGGGAAGGAGGAAGGAACAACTGAAAGACATTGGGCTGACCCTGCAGCTTTGGGGAAGTGGAGGTGCTGGTCACGGGAAGGCACAGGAATCCAAGGAAGAACGTGAGGCAGCTCTCAGGAGAGTTGGAGAGGAGGAAGGTGAAATAGCCACGTGAGGCTGCTGGCTATCTCTATCTGAGGTGTGCATGAAGGTGTGAAGGGTTATCCCAAGGCTCTATCTTATCATTTACTAAGTCACTAATTCTAGTTAGAAATACATTTCAGAATTCTCATGGATCTGTAAGAAACAGCTCTTCTCAGCATGGTCAAAATACTTTCCTCATTTCCAAAATAAATTCAACAAAAGTCAAGCTGTTTCTCTCACAACTGATCCAGAGCCCATCTGCTTTAATACAAATCTTTTATAGCCTGTGTTTCGGTGGAACTTTTCTCAGCCTGTCACAGTATAAGGGTGTGTTCACAATGGGCAGGTTTGAATTGATTTAAATGAGCTCTGGTATGAGGGGTCTGATAGTGTGGTTGATTTTAAAAAGCTTGCCATCAGAACCTTGGTCTGCCAGCCCATGACCCCTTACTCAGATGGGTCGTGCTACCAGACAAACTCAAGTTGTTTGAATGAAATATGATTACAGAATAAACCAAAGGACAGAAACATGATAATGATGTTAAATGTCAAATGAAATGACCTGAAAAATAATGTGATTTGACAAAAAAAGAAATCATAATTAGACCCGTCTTTGCTAATAACAATCAAAATGAACAACAGGGATAAACATGATTAACGATAAGATCAAGCACCTTATTAACATTTGGAAAGATGAGCATGTTGATCCCAGGACACAACAATGTTTTGGATAATGGAAAGATCCATCAAAAAATATACATCACAAATATACAATAAAGCACTGCATTTAGGTTTTGACTGTATCCACGTATCTTTCATTTTCTATTATTTGATTCAATATTAAAATAGCAGCGTAGACCAGCGTAAAAATATAACTTCTTGTTTTGGTCTGGACCAAGAGAACCAAACTACAAATAAGAGTGTGGCCTGAGACAAAGAAAGAAAGTTATTTTGTCATTGTATAAATGTAAGGTTTTTAAATGTGACTGATTCCTGAAACATCTTAATATTTCCCTTTTCCACCAAAAATAAACTGGTGCTAGTTCGGTGCTGGTGCTATTTGGGATACCGTTGGCAAAGGGCGAAGTCAGATCCGCGGCATTACATCGCCGTATAACGTCAGCACGTCACTGTCTGTTCAGCATCACTCAAGCACAAATACGAAGATGGAGGAGCTCATCGTCTCCATGGAAGTGCTGTTCCTGGCTTTGTAAGCTTACGTTGACATCAAGAGTCGAACAAACAACAAACCTCTTGGGGACCTCTTCTGACCTAAAGACACATCTCCTGACTTATGACAAATTAGAACCAAACATGTCACATCTGAATGCTCTGCTTCAGGCTCAGAAGGTGAAGGAGTCAGGAACAAACTTAGGGTTTGTTGAAGAAAACCTGCCAGCGAGCAGGTTAGGTGCTCGCTGGAAGCATTGTCGCACACAACTACCTCCTGGCTCAGCTCCACACCCGACTCTCATCAACATCATCATCTGCTGCATTATTTGACCTCTTCCACAAATCCTCTTCCACAAATCCTCGCCATATATATTTACCGCTGCTGTTGTCACAGCAGCGGTAAATATATTAGCTGTTGGTGTCATTGTAGAGTTCTGGCCTATTTACTCTTTGAGTTTTTTCCTACATGTCTTTATTCCAGTCAGACCCTGCCTTCCATACTTCCAACTTGCCATCTGCCTTTCCCATGGCTTTGCTTGAGCGCCATTTTGGACAATACAACCGTTATTTCACTTAGTCTGCTCCGGGATCAAATTGTAAAACAAACCTTAATGGTTGTGGAATAATTTGATGATGAAGAGAGGGCAATGTCGTGACCAGAGAAGGTAATACTGGTTATGGAGGAAGACTGGGTCTGATGTGGGGTGCCAATTAAAATTGCTTCGGTTTTGGAGCTGTTCAACTGGAGAAAGTTGTTTTTCATCCACACCTTTATCTCCTCCAGACAAGCGCGGAGAGACAGGGGAGATGATGATGATGATGAGGATGGAGAAGCTGCGGAGGAACATGTGTCAGTTTTTATGTAGATTTGCGTGTCATCAGCGTAGCAATGGAATGAGAGTCCATATCAACTGATGACACGGCCAAGGGGGAGCATGTATAGTATGAAGAGAATGGGGCCAAGGACTGATCCCTGGGGGACCCCACAGGTGACGGTGTGTGTCCGGGACTTTGAACTTC
>VRLP01005662.1:0-34744 GCA_009660295.1 Lophius piscatorius
CTGCAGCTTGGGAGTTTGGCCCCTTGAAGCCTGAGATGGTTTTCAGGCCTCTCCAAACACCACTGGTGTTGTTCTGCTGCAGCTGGTCCTCCATCTTCTTCCTTTAGGAGTTCTACCCCTCTCTGATCTTCCTCCTCAGTTCCTTCTGCACAACCTTATGTTCCTCGTTGTTTCCTGACCTCAAGGTCCTCTTCTTTTCCTTCAGGAGGACCATTATGTCCGGACTAATCCAGGGTTTGTTGTTGGACAAACACGGCATAGTCCTGGTTGGTTACGGTGTTCTCCACACAGAAGGTGATATAGTCTGTGATGCAGTCTCTAAGGTTATCGATATCCTCCCCGTGAGAGTCACAGAACTCCTCCCACACAGTTGTGTTAAAACAGTCCTTCAGAGCCTCTTAAGTCTCTTGGGATCACGGCTGGTTGCCTGTGTACGATGGGTTTGTACACTGGCTGGAGATGAACCAGATTGTGGTCTGATCTTCCCAGGGGAGGGAGGGGTGATGAGGTGTATACCTCCTTGGTGTTTGCATAAAACAAGTCCAGTGTCTTATTGTCCCTGGTGCAGTATGTGACATACTGTGTGAAATTGGGCATTGTGGAGGATGGGGGGGGGCATGGTAGAAGTCACCAGAGATCAGGAGGAGGGCCTATGGGTGCTGTGTCTGAGGTCTGCTAGTCACCGAGTTGATGACGTCACAGGCAGTGTCGCCGTTGGCAGAGGGGGGAATGTACGCTGCTATTGCGATAACATGCGAGAACTCCCACGGTAGATAGTTCGGTCTCATGCTAACGGCTAACAGCTCGATGTCTTTACAGCAGTGTTGCTGTTTAATAGTGAACGCATAGGATGAGAGCCTGTGTTGTTGGTGGTGGGGTCATAGTAGATTCAGATTAGGATGTGGATGTTTTTCTCTGGAAGATTCTTTTGATTCTGAAACCTAACAACAAACCGAGTTTTGAAGTACCGTTGAAGTCAAAGGCTTGTACTAGATATATTCTCTGCTCTAAACGCCTCACTACCTATATATGGTTCACGCATATTTAGTCCAAATTTGGTCCTATGAGTTGACTTGATGAGATATATCTTTGTTTATTACATTTTTCCTAATAGTTCAAATTTTATTCACTAGGGGGAGCTTTTATTTTTTTTACAAAAGATATTGTTTTTCGATGATAACATCCTAACTGTGAAACAGATTTGTCCCAATTTGGTGCTTATGATCGACGCATGTAGATCTTTTTTTTTTTATCATATTTTACACTAACAATTCATATTTTACTCACCGGAGGAGCTATTTTAATGAAAAACATATTTTGGACGTAACTTCAAATTTCATTGGAAGAGGGGGGGATTTTTGGGGCTTGAAGCCATAATTTTCTGGACGACAGCAGAGGCCTAGTTTCAACTCATTGGGTGAAGTAAAGCTGCATTGTGCAGGAGGATCCCCTCACTGGACCTATCCACGGCATTAGACGACCCCCGCTGGGTGTATTTCCTCTGATGCTGCGCTGAAATAGGCTTTGGTTAGAGTTGGAGGGATTTGGAGGGGAAGGGGGCTGGAGGGGAAGGCCCCGCCTGGACCTTGCTGCTTCACTGTCATTTTAAGTAAAAAGTAAAATGTAAAAATATAGTCTGCAATGGATATGAAATAGCCTGCAACATTGATATACTAATGGGGCCCAATGTAGAGCTGCCAATTAAAAGTCAAAACACATCAGTCGGCTGAGTGGGAATATCAGATGTGGGGGAGAAAAGAACATTTGATGTTGCTTTAGTTTTTTTCTGTCGCTCGAGCCTCCTACGAGTCAGGAAGTCATATATAATGATTTGACATATATTTATCAAGAAGAAATGAACCACACTGTGTGACAAATGAGAAAATATGGTTTCATCTGACAGAACTGAGGGAAATGTGCTTAAAAAACAGACAGAAAGAGAGAGAGAGAGAGAGAGAGAGCGAGCGAGAGAGAGCGGGAGCTGTAAGTATTACTTCTGGTTAGATTGTACACAGAGACACACAATAAAACTCTTTATCAATTTTCTTCATCACATCTTTCACCACACTGCTGAAAATTCTTATTTTAAATATCCATCTGTTCATCTGCTATCCGTACTCATGAAGTAGCATCATGTGTGAAAGAAACGTCTCAATGCATGGAGGCAGCGGTTTACCCTGGAAACAAGGCCTGGCAACAACACAACTTCAGATTCAACCTGTGATAATAGGTTACATGACAGAGTAAACATCAGTGGAGTTACCAATGAGGATGAGATTGTTCTATGAATATTAAGGTGTTGGTGTTTCCTAAACGTATATGTATATGTAAAAACCAACAGTTTGTTTATGTGTGTGACTAAAAAGGCAGAAACTAAATGCTTATATTATAACAGCCTGTTAACCTGTTTGTATAAGCATAAATCATTCAGACTTGTGAACTTCAAGAATCTCATTCTCTTTAAAATCAAAAGCGAATTACACATTTTTAAGTTTGTGTTGATCTTATTCCAAAGTTTTATACTTACAACAGAAATCCTTTTTCCCATTATCCCCTGTTTAGCCTTTTGTACAGAAAATGTATTAATATCTCTACAATCATATTTGCTGTCCTTTATTGAGGTGTTTGTATACATAAGTGCTGTCAGTCAACTAAAAATTATCCAATTGATTTCATGTTTTGCAATTTATTAATCAAAACTAATATCTGTTCTTGCAGTGAAAATCATTAAAAACATTTCACATTCAAATTAATTTTGGTTTATGAGTAAATGAATAGAAAAGACTTCATGAACTTTAAAGGTTTATAGCAGTTTTGCTGGATGACTTGGCTGATTAGCAACAAATGTTGGGACAGATCTGTCGTCCCAGCTCGCCGCTAAGTTTCTCATGCTGAGGTGAAATGGTGACATTTCAGTCTTGAAATACTCCAATGGAATAACATTTTTATCACAACAGCAGTGCCACGTATCCATTTGGTTGCTTATAAAATGAAAAAATTAAATTTTATGGTAGGTGGCACCCTGTGTTTAGGTTCACTACCACGAGTAATCTGTACTACTATGGACGTAAAGTGTTCAGTTATAGATAAGGTCACGGGTCGTCCCAGAAAGTTATTAATCGCTGTTAATATTTTGGCTTGTTTTCATTAATAAATCGAAATTAATCAAAACTAACAGGCAAATGCCTGTTTATTTTTCAACTATGTAGCCTGTGTAAAGTCTCTTTGGATACCTTGGAAATAATTTATTAATAAAGGGTATTCTTTTTTTCTTTTTTTTCATGCTGTGAATGTTTTATTGTATTGTTATAAAAAAATATTTAAAGAAATGTGGGTTTCGCAGTCACTCTTACACTGTGTGTGTATTTGTGTGATGAAGTATAATGTCAACTTAATGTCACGACTCCAACTAAAAACTGGAAAAGTATTAAATCCCCCTAAGTGTTATCAGTAACAATTTTTAAACAAATTTGTAACAAATACTATAACATAAAAGAGCTACTGGTGTTCATGAAACTTAAATGACTGAGTTCAAATCTGCTTTAAATAAACTTAAGGACGCTGTCATTGCCCATCGTCACTGTATTAATGGAAAGACAAAACTTGATACTCCTCCCATCAGCATTTCCAGCCTCACTGCTATTGGTGGAGAATCTGGCACCTTTCCACCACTGATCACCGACATGGTGGTCCAGCTGTGCGATGCTACAGTGGCTCCTGAGAGGGAACACAGAGTTGCAGTATCAGTGACAGAAGCTGGTACAGAAAACTGACAGAGATCTTCTCTCCACCACTGGTGATTATATAAACCCATCACCCCAACTTAAAACAGTACTACCAATGAAACAGGGACAGGGACCAAAAATGAACCCGATTATAGTTCCTACAAAAAGAAACTAGTCCTACGCTGTCGTACCCGACACCAAGGGTATATCCCCGAAGAGTCCCTTATCTCGTGCGGTGTACAAGCAATCCCCCTGTTTGAACTCCTCAAATTGAACCTGAAGTTATGGCAACAGTATTTTTGTAAAAAAAAAGAGACAAATGATAGATCTCCTCCCGTCAATTCATATGCACCCAATTTGGACTAAATTGGACCTACAATTGGACTAAATTGGACCGACTTTTGTCCAAAAAACAGTGTTTTGGTAAAAAAAAAGTTCTCCCTTGTGTGTAAAATGTGAGCTATTACAGTAACACACAATGTATACAATATAGATCATCAAATCGGATGTATTAAAAGAATCTTCCCCAAAATCAATCCAGATCTCATTTGCACTAAGGTCTATGGGGGCATGAAATTAAAAATGATCCATGAAATACGTTTTGGGTTCCGGGGACAGCGTTTTTCCTTTAAAAAAAATCTCCCCCTATTGAGTAAAATATGAAATATTGGGGTAAAACACGATGCATACAAGAAAAATATCCTGGAGCCTATATGGGCATAAAATTTGAAAATGATCCATGTAATTTTTTTTTTATGCTTTGTTAACACGAATGGTCAGCGGCGGTCGCAGCGGATGTTGTTGACGGTTTCATAATATCCCCCAATTTTGGGGTATATAATTCATTTTCAGCCTAAAATCAGAAGCAGCATGAATTTTCTAATGTAAGCTCCTGAACTAATCTTTCTTTTTGTATCATTATGCGTATCAATCACAATCTTAACTGTTTACGTTTGTCTTACAGATTTCGCTGGGCACAGATGTACCACTTCTCTGGATTCCACTCATCTAGATATGAATACATTGGGAGACACTAAAGAGCTCTGGCTCAAGGAACTGACAGATTTCATATCTTAAAAATAAACAATGGAAATAAAGAAATTCCACATTTGTTAAATGTCTCAGTTCAATTACATTCTTGACAGTGTTCAGATCTCCCAGGTCATTTGTGTCCACTAATCAAGCTCTGGCAAAGATTCAGTCTGCAAGACAATCCCCTAAAAATATAATTTTCCATTAATGTGTTCGTGTCAGATTACTTATACGCACGCCCTCACAGTTCCATCATCATCGTCATTCATCCGTCTCAGCGGAGTCCTCGGCCAGGACCACCAGTATCCAATATAACCTCACAAACTAATTATCGTCTTAATTTAATGGAAAATGTGGCAGATACTACGTCAAAAATGTCTCCAGGATTAATGGTCCGAATGAAATTGAACAATAAGTTGATCGACCGATTCACAAACATACCTTTGATCTATTTCTATTGTATGGTCTTCATACTAGTATGTTTTCTGTCACTGATCATGCTGACCATCGCTCAATGTGTCCTGAAAATTCAAAACAGAAACACTGGCGGTAACAGCAGGATAAATATGGAATTTTTTATACCATGTAAGGAAAAAAAACATTAAACCATGGAACTCAAGGGAGGTTGCAAAGTAGACGAAATGCAAATTTAGATATCCATTACAATCTATCAACAACAAAAAAAAAACAAACAGCTGGAAAATCACGGCAAGTACTTTTCAAGTCTGATCAAACATTCACAATATTAGATTGCTTTTTATCACTTTAGGTAGCCCTCTAGGTTTTGAAAGCAAAAAACTTGCGTTTTCTACCCCATGAACAAAATAACCAACGGCAGGATGAAGCACCTTCTGTCTTGACAAATGAAAGTCTTTAGATCATTGTACAGGGGTTATGTCTTTGTTTCACATCGATTCAGTCGTAGACTGAGTGACTCTGAATGACAGAAGCATCAGTAGAGTGTGCAGGTTTCAGTTTGTAGTGCAAGTATTCACAGGACATCATAGCACTCAGCTTGTAGCTACAAGATTAGCATATAAAGTACGATGGCAGTGGCATGGGCAAAATATTTCCAAGAAGCCAAAATGTGGAAACGCTAGAACTTCAAATGAGGTACTAGAACACAGCATCTTATCTACAGGCTCTTCTACGCTTTTTACATAGACTACCTCCAACATGTTCTCTTACTGTCTCTCTCTCTCTCTCTCTCTCTCTCTCTCTCTCTCTCTCTTTCTCTCTCACCCAGATAAACACACACAGTACTCCCAAGCATCTTATTATTATCTCTGCAGAACAAGACCTGGAGGAGGTTATGTGATCAATACTGTTTGTTTGTCTGAGAATGACTCAAAAACTTTTAAATGGATTTCAATTACACTTCTGTTGACACGTTGGCCTCGGGCTGATTGTGATTAGATTTTGAGGCTTATCTGGATGATCTATGATTCTTTATATATTTCAATGGATCTTCAACAGTCCGCCCTAATCGGCCTCTGATTGTTTGATTGGCATTCATGCAAAGTCTGATAAACCTTTAAGGACCTTAAAGGACAATCACACAAAGAAATAAAAAAATCCTATTTTTTTTAAAACTTATGAGCTAAAATTCCTAAAAAGACACTTTGTCTCAAAAGCTTAACCTCTAAGGTATGGGAATATTTTGTCATTGCATATTTTATTTAATTGGGGTATTCATTCATTTAATAATTTTGACACCGTAAACTTAAAACCATAAAATAAAAAATTGACAAATTGACAAAAATAACATCTTCTCAAGCATTCTTTTAAGCAGTGAAATACTTTGTATTTCATGGAAAATAGTCAGTTTTAATGAGATTATTTCAACCTTTTGATAAAGCATGTTTTAAAATTTTAATATAATTTAAATTATTATAAAAAAGTAAAAGTTTTTTCCTCAATAGACTGTTTTTTGTTGTATTAGGTCACATAATTTGGTTTAGAAAGTCCTACCAGGCCTTAATATACTAAACAAAGAAAAACCTACCTGGTGAAACCTTATTCCAAGGTGGTCCCTTTGACATTTGGTGTCCCTCGATGCTCCATCCTTGGCCCCCTTTCACTTTAACATACACATGCTGCCCCTGGGTCATAATTATATACAGGTTCAGTCAAATGGCAGACGTTTTTCGATAGAAAATAGAGACTCAAAATATGCTTAACCAAACAGTTGAGCAGGACATCCGCTTTCTTTATACAACTACCCAATCCAAATGCAAACTTGGTTACATAATGCACAGTAGTGTTACAGAATCAAAGCTTTCATTACTCAGTCAGGAGACATTTTATGTTTAAGTCAGCAGGCTACATGTGTGACTCACAAATTTGCACTTGATGAATACAAGTACGTTACACATCTCTTTATTGTTTAAAAGTACGTAAGTAAAGCTTGGGGTTTTTTTTATGCCTAACTGTCCACAGTAATTTTTTTTCTGTGTGTAAACAACTGCAATAAAAATGTGAGCACTTTAGTGGACCGTGCAAGTCTCAATCCAGAAAAACACATCAAAAACTGCAGATGTACAGGAAGAGTTCAGTCAGCAGTGATGACACAGAGAAAGAAGGAGGTGTCCATTACTCACTCATTGACAGGTGTGCAGCGGTCAGTAACCCTGTCTACAAGGCCAGTGAGATAACTTACAGTTAGTCATTCTGTCCTCACACAGTATTCCTCATTAAAAAAAATCCTAAATCCCTTCTGTTCTGTCCCACTGTCAGTTATGGCCTTGACTTGCCATTAGATTTAATCTGCTGTTGAAGATTTGGTCTTATGACACAGTTTTCACTTAAACACTCCAAATCCTCATCCGCTATAACTACATTTGCAAATGTGTGTCAACACAGGAAAATCTAATTAACCTGAATGTACAACAGATTGAATGGAGGATGAGGATGGACCGGGCACTGGCTGCTTTCCAATTAGACCCAACATTCAGTTTTTGGCATCACACAACTATCTAACTATGTTGGGTGATTTAAGGGAGTATATTAGGAAGTATGTCAAATCGACCAGCCTTTCCTTTTTTTTTTACATTACGTTCTACAATTATACTGCATACGCAAAAGTCCCCAATCACCTGTGTTGTACAAGTTATCCCTTTAACTGAACCTTTCTACTTAAATGTGAAGTTGTGTCAGGAAGACAGCGTTTTCAAAAGTTAATTAAATATGAAAAATACATGATTGATCTCCTCGAGTCGATTCATATGCACCGAATTTGGACTAAATCTGTAAAAATTGTTGCAAAATTATGGCCTGAATATGAATTTATAAATATAAAATAAAGCTGCTCCTAATGTCGAATATCAAATTAATCCCGTGCCTTTCTCACACAAAAGGTCTATGAGGGTATAAAATGAAAATTATAAATTAATTATCTTTGAGTTATCGCGTTAAATGAAGGATCTGCAGCGGCGGATATGGCGATGATAATTAAAGATTATACCTGACTTTTTCATGGACATAATACTAAACTATGAACGGAGAGGAGATGGTATGACAGCTGCAGCACAGAATATGAAAAAATAATAAACTAAACTGTAAAGGATTTTATTAATGTGACACTTTTATTAAATTAAATATAATTTTAAATATTAAAATAGAAATATTATGTCATATTTATCTTTATTTAAAATATATGTCAATTTATAAAAGTATACTTATATATATAAGTATATGTATATGTTTATATGCCTTTATTATTTTCTTCAGTGTGTATTTGTGTCTTGCATATCTTCTATTTCATCTGATTTTCATAACTACTGCTTCTGTCATTTTACAAATAACAAATGTTGGAACTGCTGTAAAGCTCAAATTTCCCCAGGGGGATTAGTGAAGGTTTTTCTTTTTTTTTCTTTTCAATTCAATTCAATTTTGTTCTATTCTAAAAGCATTGGAAGTCTGGATTCCTGTGGCGTCTGGTTCCACTAGATGACAGAGGTATAGTCAGATCAGACACGCTCACACAGTTCAGTTCAGTTCACTATGATCCAAAAGCATGTAAAAACGTTGGCCAAGAAATACAGCCACAGAAAAATGTGTATTAAACCATGCAGCAGATGCTCTGAGAAACAGAGAGACACTTAAACAACCTGAATGTCAGCGTGAAGGATGGCTGTAGGAGGTGCGTACATTCACTAAAGGGTCCAATCAGTCAGCCAGAGCTATACCGCCACAAAATGCAGCGGCAACCGCCAACCTACCCACAATCTCCCCATTTACTTAAAGCACAAAATGTGTTCAGTCTATATGCTCGCACAGACACCCTCCAATCTGCGTAGAAAAAAAACAAACCCCAAACCCAGACTTCCTTAGTAGCCCAACAGGCCATCATAGAAATACTACAATAAATAAAACCACTGACGGGAGGGAGGGGGCAGAGGACAGGGGGGCTGATATAGGTGGAATTAGAATAGTGTGAGGGGAAGTATAGAGATGGAGTGTGTAATAAGGTGCCGATCAGACTGACAAGAATGGAGGGAAAGAAAAGATACTGGATGAGTGAAGGTTAGAAAAAAAAGTTATATACCATAATGCCAGAAAATATCCCCAACAAAACTGCTCTGTCAGCAGTTCTTCTATGCAGTTTCTTCTAAGAGGCTATAATAAGTCAGTTTCAAACTACATAAGTTTGACTTTTGTCTGATTAAGATAATCATTTCTCACAATCCCCATGCTTTTCTTACTGCAGCTGAAGAGAAATGATTGTGAGCTTTAAAGGATTTCAACCAAAGACTCATTTTCTAGTCCTGTAATAATGATCTTCAGTGTGGAGTGTCCTGGAGATGGTAAAACCCGTCAGAATTTCAGGAGAAGATACGAAGACTTCAGAAAAAATATGAAAATCGTTAATACAAAAACAACAGTTTAGGCGGACAGATCATGATGGAAATGTTTATCATTAATATTATTATAGCAGTGTAGCATAGTTTGGCTTCTAGGTTCTGACCTCATCACTCTCCGCAGGTATATTTTTACATGGAGACTATTTGGGTGAGCGATGCTCCTAATACACGAGCATAGAAGCAACATCAAAGCAGAAATTAAAAAACAGTTTGACAAATGACACAAGAAACCCACAGGAAATTCAAAATAACAGACAATAAGAAAAAGAAAATGAGGATGATAAAACAATAAAAAGTAATAACAGAAAAAGATGACATGACATCACAAAAGAAAAGCAATAACACCACAAGGGAATAAAAGTAAATATAAAAATATGGATATAATAAGAGAAAACAAAAGACAAAATAAAAGTAAACCTAAAAGCCAACATCAGAAAACAAAGTACAAGTAATATAACAAAAGGAATCAAACAATAAAAGACAACATCCCATGGGTACGGGCAGAAGGTGCCCTACTGAGATCTCAGGCTGGCTCAAATATTATAGCAGATACAGATGAGCTTTAAATGTGATCAGTAAGGTCTCTTAAAATAAATCCATATCTAAACCCAGCGTGGAGTCAAAGCAACAACACCATTAAAGAGGTGACGTCATGGCGTTCTGTTTAATAATAATAATAATAATAATAATAATACATTTAATTTATAACGCACTTTACATCTCAAAGTGTTACAATGTAAAAGCAGATAAAAGCATCAATAAAGGATATAATAATAATTCTATAAAAATATGACCATAAAGCAGTTAATGTAAATTGATTAATTGATTAATTGTAAGTAATTGATTTTGACTAGATGCCGTAATAAATTGATTAGATGCAACTTTATTGAAAAGTGCTCATAAGTCATATCAAGGAAAATCAACTATTTTAATTAGTACAAAATAAAAGAGCTGACATAATACTTGCATACTTGTGTGAGGTTTGGTCAGTACAATAGTTCAAAATTCAAAAATTGGATAAAATTAAATAATTAATAAAATATAGTATTATTTTCTCAAAAGAATTTACCTTGTCTAAAGCTTTGATGCCATCCGAGAAAGTCTATATTTTTATTGGGTTTAGTAGTCTGTTTAAAGAATTTGTCATGATAGATAGTTTAAGGTTATGCGTCTCTCTAACTGTCAGGTGAGCTACATTTTTCTGGGGGCTTGGCATGTTGTCCCCTTAAATCTGCCAAGAACTCTTTGTTTTCCACTGTAGTGATTTCAGATCAGTGTGGTTTCTGCGGTGCTGCCAGTCTGCTAGTGATAGGATTTTTCTTAATGAATTAAGTTTAATTTTAATGTGCCATTAAACTAGAATGTGTAACTATTGTCTTGTTTTTTTCATACTGCAGTATATCCATTCTTTTAACCTGAATAGAAATACAATTAATAGAAATCCATCCTTACATCCATTTTCTTCCATTTAGCCAGGATCGGGTCACAGCAGGTGAACAAAGATTTCCCAGACGACCTTCTCCCCAGTAACGCACTTGAGATCATCCTGGGGGATCCCGAGGTGTTCCCAGGCCAGATGATATATATAGACCTTCAGCGAGTTCAGGGTCTACCCTGGGTTTTCTCCCAGTTGGACATGTCTGACCAACCACTAGTGGGAGGCGTCTGCTGATGCCGCATTTTCCCATCGCTTGAGAACAAGACAGCAAGGTACTTAAACTCCTTCGCTTAATGCCAAAATTCAACCCCAACCCGAAGGTGACCGTCCCCCTTTTTCCTACACAGAACCATGGCCTCAGATTTGGAGGTTCTGAGTCTCATACCAGCCGCTTCACAATCAGATACAAGGAGGTCACGGACAGATGAAGCCAACAGAAGAACATCATGTGCAAACATCAAAGATGCATTTCAAAGCTTCCCAAACTGGGGGAGAAATTACATTTATGTATATATATATATATATATATATATATATATGAATACAGATGGTTTTTATTTTGGAAGCTAAAGCCAAATAATAAAATGATTACCCTTCTTCAGTTGTGGGGCACCAAGTGGAAAAGGAAGTGGAAATGTGTCAGCCTTCAAGGCTTTTATTTATATTTATTCAACCTAATTTATATTTATTTAACCTTAACCAGAAAAACCTTTGAGAATAAATCTGTTTCTCAAAGGAGAAAGTTCAACCACTCAAGGTTACACAAAATCAAACACTAGAACACACAAATAAACAAAGAAGGAATGATTAAAGGGAGTGAAAAAAAGGAAACACACTCCATCAGAGTTTCAAATGATATTCTGGGACCAGGGTGCAAAAAAGGACAAAGCTGCTTTGGGTCCTGGGTGAGTCCTGGATTCCTGGTGAATCGGAAAACATACAGACATTTTAAAAGTGATAGTAGGGTACACAGGTTTGAAAGGAGTCTGCCCAAGATGGCTTCATATATGAGTGGCTACATTATATCGAGCAACATGATGTGTGTAGGCCAATACGTATGATATACAAGTGTTTATCACATTTCTCTACAGATCGGAAAAACGATGTTACATGTCCATGTGTGGACGTTTCTGTCCACACATGGCTATCAGGCTGAAAACGTAATAGTTATTCACGAAGTGTTGCCATCTCATCTCACTTTTCACAATAAGCGCATTTTCGCAGGTTGACACAGAATGGGTAGAATTTCTACTCTCTCTGTGCAAGGTTTACCTTTTCAGGCCCCCAAAATAGCATTGTTGTGTAAAGAAAAGGTCAAACAGCGAGTACTGTATGCTTGTGCTGTTACAATGCACCAATCTTCTGTTATGAATTATGAAGCTACAGCTATGTCATTTTCTGCAACAACAAATTTCACAATTCATTACACATGTGCACTCAGGAAATTAGCTTTGGTTTAGACCTGGAATGAACATGTGGCTTGTTTTTGCATATCATTTATGCATGAGGAAGAAGTTCAAATTTAACTCGTTACACCGGCCCACGTACGCTTTTCGAGGTATGCTAACTGTGCACCATATACCGTCATATACATTTTAAACTTACTATAATATTTACTTAGTAATAATAATAATAATTCTTCTACCCTATATTTTTGATATTATTATTATTATTGTTCAACTCTGCACTCTGTGGTAGAGCGGAGGCGTAACACATTAGAGGTTGGAATGAAGAGGTATTTTTATATATCAGAAAAAATGTTTCCACTTTTAAAAATTGGGCAAAAGAGGGAGAACACTCACTAAAAGTAGACCTTTGCTGTCGTCCCCAACAGCTGGGGGTTTATCCCCAATCTTTTCAATAAATAAACTATCTCTAGTGAGTAAAATATGATATATACAAGAGAGATATCCTTGAGTAGATTCATACTCACCAAATTTGAACTAAATCAGACCAATTGTTGAGATATTATACTCACATGGGTGAGCTTTTTTTAAATGAAAAACACTGGGTTCTTTTTAAACAGAACTTTTTTTTTTTTTTTCTTCAGTCAGTGGGATTGCTTGTACAATGCAAGGGATTGGAGGCTTTTCAGGAATATAGCGGTTCTCTCAGGGACGACAGCATAGGCTTAGTTTTATTTGTAAAATGAAATGCTGCTTAGTGCTTTATTAATCGATGAAAATGAATATTTTGAATTTATCATTTGTCGTCATAAGTTTTGATAACAGACCTTTTGTTTCCACCACTATCAGGAAAAAAAGAAAAAAAAAATATTTTATCTTACTAAATATAGTTTAGTGACGAACGGTGCAAATCATTGACACTCATCCTCATGAAAAAACACTCCTTACTCAAACATTAAAAGCCAGTAAATATAGATAAACCTAAAGAAAGAAAACATAAGATTTACTTTAAATAAATCATAAACATTTCCGCTCCACCTGCCTTCGCCTATTTGTTTTCCTTGCTGCTGCTTCATCAGTTCTAAGGCTGCAGTTCTTAGGATCCTGTCAACAGTGCTTTGGTGCTAGAACTGATGGGAGAACCGCACTCTGTTCTTAGCATCAGTCATCTGAACACTTCGCCTCAGGAAGGAAATCGATCTCCTGCCAGCTTCAGGAGAGAGCGAGGGGAGCAAGAGATAGGGAGAAAGAGAGGGAAATACTTCCTCAACCCTGCAGCTCTTCCAAGGTAGAAAACTGTGATAGATCTTCTGTCAGAGCGAAGAGACTGCCAGCTAAACATTATAACAGAGGTTCTTAAAGCTGTTTCACCGAGCCTAAGAGGAAGCAAATGCCCGTTCAAGCTGGGCACGCTGTGGATCAGCGCTAGAGGAGTTTTGGGCTCCAGCTTGGCAATGTGTTTCTGAGGTTGTTAGTGCAACGTCAATCTATTTTCAAACATTTGAAAGTGAAATGCATTTAGCTCTACAAACCTAATCTCCTTTGAGACCTCGAGTGTAGATAAAGTTTGCTTTGGAAGACAATTGGCTCGTACCCACTAAAGTTTGCCATCCCTCAATCTTGTTTTGCGTTCTTGCTCGCTGGGCATTTGTTGTAGGTGGTCATTACAGTGGAGGGAGTGAGGATGGATGAAGTGAAGTTGGAGGCTTTCCGAAAGCTTGCAGACAGATATTAAGATAGCCATGAAAATCCGTCACTTGGTTCTTATTACTTCCCGTCTCTTTTTTCTTCCTCTCTCTATCAGTGTTTTACGGGTGATATGTTGTCATGCTTGCCATGAATCATTAAAGGAAGCTGAAAAGTTTGTTCAATCCGAGGACAGTTTCATCTGTACTCTTGTTGTTTCTTATACAGTTTGTTTGATTTTATTGCTATTCCTCCAAGGATGTTGTGTTTCCAATTCTGATAGTCAGCAGGATTCTGAAGCGGGAAAAAACAACTTATTTCACAAATTTCATGAAACTTGAGTGATGTCAGTAGCATGGAACAAGCAAAAATACATTACATTTTAAAAAGGGTTTCATGCTAAGATTATTTCTCCCCTTGAAAGTATGCAACATTTTAGCCTTGGTGGTATAAATAGCATCCATCTTAAACTGTTCTACATGGTAGCAGGGCAGTTGTCAACTCTCTACATACAATAACTCTTTCTAGCCCAAGGACATCAAATCCTGTACTCCTGATTTGTTTATCAGCGCCTCATTCAAGGGGATCAAGTACCTATTAGTGGCTACATGAGACACACCTGGGTGTAAATCAATGCGAGCCAGTGAGGTGAAGTTTGCAAAGATAGAAATGCACATAAGAGGTGGAGGTCAGACTTGCTGATGGACTGTTGTGTGCAGATAGGGCACAGTTGTTATGAGCAGTTAAGAATAACTTTCAACTAGGTAATAATAATAATAATACATAGGTGTATGATATTGTCCCCGACAGCGAGTCTTTATCCCAAAAAAAAGCAATTCCCCCTGTAGAAACCAAATTAAACGTGAAGTTATATCCAAAAAACAGTTTTTTTCATAAAAATATCCCCCTAGTGAGTAAAATATGAACGATTGATGTACTGATATTATATATACAAGTTAGATCTCCAAGAGTCGATTCATATGCACAAAAGTTGCCTTAAATCGGACCAACCGTTGAACTGCATCAACATGGGTAGGTGGAACTTGATTCATCACACCTCCATCAACCTCCACAATGAAATCTGCTGATCTCACATGAGATTCTCACTTTTCAAATCTCAGAGATTATTTGGATTACTTTGCAAATCTGGAGTTGATAGTCAGAAAGTCCACACGAGAAAATAAGTATTCCTTAAAGAAGTTATGTCGCGATATCATCACAAAATGATTCATGATGCATCACATGATGTCATTGATGAAGAAGCATGCTGGGACAAGAAGTATGGTGTTCCACGGAGGAATTTTATTGATGACGGTCCCTCTGCAGCAGCTCAAAATTCAAACGGTTTTTAGCGAAGGTCACTTCATTTTCATTTTTATTTAAAGCTCGAAAATAAATTTAGGGGCAAAGACGTCTATATTATATGGAGAAGCAATAACCAATGTGGGAGGAGAAAGATGATACTTCCAGCCAAGAAGTAGGAAGGGGAATTATGCTTCTCTCTCAAACTCCACCTCTTTTTTCCCTTCCATTCTGTTCTCCTCCCACTCCCCTTCCCTTTTTCTCACTATTTCTTTCACCTATTCACATGGACCGGACCCTAGTCATCATCAGAAGAACCAATAGTTTATATTAGTTTATAGTAGCCGCAATTACAAAAGTAAATTCAATAAATAATGATAAGTTTCATACAATAGCAATAACAAAGATTACCAATGAATTAAAGGGATTAACCCAATTCAAACACAAATCATTAATAGTCGGATAACACTAATATGGGTTCATATGACTGTAATAACAGCTACAATAATAACAGGTTAATAAGACAAACCCAATCCCAATGATGTAGACTGAAGACAATTGGCTACGGGATACATTCTGGGATTCGATAACCCTGGGGGGCTGCCTCAGGGGAGGGCGTCTTGTAAAAATGGCCAAAATAACTGTTGATCCTGAGGCATACAACAGACCCACACAGTTAAAAAACACATAAAATATGCTACAATGACAACATATCATGTATGTAATATTGCATTTTTCTCTCACCACTGTTTCACTGTCTTTTCAAGGCAATCAACAGCAGTCAATCAAAAGTATTTAGTTATAAATTATTCTTTATAAATCCTTTGATGTCTTAGAATTTAACACATGCTGCTAAAGCCAATTCTCCCGTTCCACCGCTTTTAACTGTGACGTCTATTTGGCCACCATCAAAATCCTTCACACTATGCCTCAAAACTGAGCCAACATATGGCCCACTTTCTGTTTGTAGTTTGAATATTCTTCTATTTGCATCACATCCTGTCCCAAAAACTGCAGAAAATACACCTCTTTAATTTATTACCTTATATTGGTATGGACTGTGCTGAATGATGCGGAAATGTTTCTTAAACTTAAAACTTTCTATCTGTGTGTATGTGTGTGTTTGTGTCTCTCTGTGTGTCTGTATCTGGGTCTGTGTGTGTTTGTGTGTGTGTCTGTGTCTCAGCAGGCTGTGGTAAGCTTGAATTCATAAAGCTGAAATGAAATAATAAATATGTAAATGCATTACCATCAAATGGTGGGTTTCCACGGCGATATGCTGGCTGCCATCCAGCTGTGCCTCCATTCCAAAATTCATATGAAACAGTGTGTGTCTGTGAATGTTTTAACCGTATGCCTGCACACACACACACGGCCACACACACCACGTTATGTGTGAGTTGCATAGTTTAGTGCGGACAGATATTTGTATCAATGTTTGTTAGACAGTGTGTGCATGAGGGAGAGAACGAAAGAATGTGTCTGACAGTAATAGTGCATCTCTGCCTTGTATTACTCAGCTGGAAAGACACAAACACACACACACACACACACACGCACAAATCATTTTACAAAAAATATAACACTAGAGCCTGCCATCTGACAAAAGTTGCTGGGATAAAAAAGCTGCTTCTCAAATTTCGAACCATATATGCTACCTCTTGCCTCAGCAGGAACTCCAGCATAGACTGAAGGGTAATGGGAATTTTCAGATACTTTCGGAAACAGAAGACGACAAGGCAGAGATACATTTTTAGCACATTTAAAAAAAAATAAACTTTTGGCATCACACATTTCTCTCTTCTGACTTGACTTCTTCTTCTTATCGACATGCAGCCGAGCAGTTAACCGCGCATCCACAAGGCAGTAATGCAATGAAAAAAACATATTCAGACTATCTATTCAATCAAACGACACAACCTTCATAGACACATTTATCCTCCCACATTGGGACGTTCACCTATTTTAGACAATGACAAAGACTGAACATCCCATAATGATCCATTTCTGTAAATTCAGTGTTTTGATCTCGTTCCTTTTCATTTGCTAGCTTGTGCTCGCATTACGGGATGTCAATGCAAGTAGTGAGTATGTGCTCCTTGGTTGATGTAAGAGCTTATAGATTTCTGGGTCTGTGTTCTGAGTTCTCCTCTGTTTGACCAGGCTACATCTCTCTGCAGTGAGCAGAACATAAGTCTGTCCTGATTGCTCTCTCATGCGTTCCATGCCCCCCTGTATTCCCCCTAGATCTTTGTCCTTACTGGGCCGTTACGTTTGTTTTCATCCGGATGAGACTCTCATCCTCCACTCTATCTGGGGAACCTTCTCTGGAGTTTTGCACCAGGGCTTTGTCAACCCTGTTGCCCCACACCCTTATCTTTTTCTATAGATCATTTAGCTGTCTTTTAACTTTAATGTCCTGCACAGCTGTTTGGTTGAACATATTTTTATCACTATTTTTTAATGACAAATGTACGTCACTTGACCATTAACCTTTTTATAATATGACCCAGTGTGTTTATGCTGGAAAGTAAGGGGCCAAGGATGGAGCCCTGGGGACACCTAGTTAATGCCACCAAGAAAGAGGCACTAACCATTGTAATTGAGGAAGTCCTGTTTGATAAGTAGGATTTTTTGGTTTATTGAGGATAAAACAAACATAATTATGTAACTTCATACAACCAAAAAGTCTAATAAGGGTCAAATAGTTTCTAAAAATATGCTTTACCAAAATCGTAGCTAATCAAAGGGAGAACATTTCATCAAATCCAAAATTTCATCATTGAATTGTTTTATAATTTGTTTTTAAATTTACTGTTTAAAGACACGCTTGACTAAACAATTGGATATTATTTGGTTTATTCAGAGTGTCTAAGATATTGAATTAATTAATTCAAAGAACAGATCTATGGGAATCATTTTCCAGAGTTTTCTTTTTGCTTGGTGAGGACATTAGAGGGCTATGGGTTGTCATACAGGCGTTCCTTGAGGTCTCTGGTTTCCCACAGAGTTTATGTTTGATTACATCAAAGGCGCCCCATGATACAACCATCTAAAAATGGATGTAGCTGTGGCTTGGTAAGTGTTTCGACCTTTATGCTACACCAATTGCAGTTGAAAGATCAGCAGTTGGGGCTACCTCACCCAACCCTCCTCCATGCTCAACATCTAGAGTCCTCTCCTGCTGGACAACAGAAGTAAATTGTGACCCATTACCTGCTGACCATAAGAATGACAACCAACTGCTATCAAAAACAACCTTTAACAGTGGCGTATGTGTGTGTGTGTTAGTTTATTAATAAATGGTATCAGCCAGATAGGGACTCTACATATATATATTTCCCAGAAAGGTCAGGGATATTATGGAATCGCTTTATTCATGCGTCCGCAGATTGATCATGTGAACGCAATAACTCAAAAATTCTTCTTGGATCACTTTCAAATTTAAGAGCTTGATAGTGTTTAGTGGAGCTAAAGACCGGTTGTGTATTCCCAACACTAGGGAGTTTTTTTGCCATAACGTCTCAACAGTTATTCCAATTTAGTCCAAATTTGGTGCAGATGAATCATCTTTAAGAGTTCTATATTGTATACGTCATACTTTAGCCTAATTGCTCATATTTTACTTACTGGGGGAGCCTCTTTGTACAAAAAACCCAATTTGTCGGACATATCTACTCAACCGTTGGTCGGATGTAGTCTGAATTTGGTGTGTATCAATTGATTTTAGGAGGTCCATCTTGTATAGATCCATGTTTTCTGCTGATAGCTCATATTTTACTCACTGGAGGGAGTTGATTTTTTGTTTTTACAAAACAGCACCTTCAGTTACATCATTTTACATTTGTTTGAGGAGTGGGGACACAGGGGATTGTGGGCTTTTCCGTCTTAAAGCCTTGCTGTCGAGGACGACAGCGTAGGCCTTGCATTTTGTCGGACATCATATCTTATTTATTTTCTTAAAAATAAACAATTGAGTAAAGCAATACATGAGGGGCCGGAGGTGTTGTCATGATTCTTGATGATACAAAACAAATTCTGTCATCCCTGACTGCTGTTAAGTACCTGGAAGTAATCCTGACAACAACTGTCAGACCCAACGCTGTTGCAGTGGACTCTGGGTTTCTCCTGCTGCAGGACAATGCCCGAGTGTGAGGGCAATTCCTGGATAATGAAGTTATTGATACCACCATTAGCCCCCTCATAACTTACTGGAATTGGACCTCTTAGAGCTACATCCGCCGCCGCAAAATAGAGCTACAGACTGTCCAGGAGCTCAGAGAGGCCCTGACCCAGGTCTGGGACCATCTCATCAGGAGTAGTATATTATACAATTAATACAACTCATGCTCCAAGCACTTAAAAACATAATTTAAATATGTGACTTTTGGATGAAACAACCTACCTATCCTTACTAATCTTGCTATTTCATTTCCAAAGCTTAGATCCAAAAATATCTTTAAAAAGACCATAGCATTCACTGCGCCATCCGTTTGTGTAAAACATTATATCAATTATAATCATTTTACACTCAGACCTATCAAATCATAACAAAATGGAGCAGAGAAAATGAAAGTGAAATAACTGCGAGCTGACTACCTGTTATAATCTCCCTGCAGTGCGTTATGAGGTGCAGTTAATTTGGGGGATGTCTCCAAATCAGTGAGAGAAAACTATATTGCAAACAGGAGATTGCACTTGTAAAACTGATCAAATGGGTCCCAGCTGCATGTCTACATGGGCATGATGGGCATACACAAGTTAATTACTCTGGCAGGATGAGGCCCTAATCTCACAGAACACAGGTTAGATTATTATTACTCCAGGAGCATTGCATTGACGTTGATTTACTCCATGGTCTTCACAGCTTCCACATATCATCCCAGTTAAGTACCATCATGCATGGAGGCAAAGCTGTGGAAACTGTGTGATGCTTATGAAAATTTCTGATATTCCATGGTCCAATAAGATTGTAAGTGTGGCTAGTGAAGGCACTTAAAAACTTACCTATAGCAATGTGTTGTGTAATAACATCGTAATAGTCTTCCAGTCTTTTCTCTGTTTGTCAAGATTTAAATGAAAACTAAAACCTGTGTAGAAAATGTACTTTATATTTGGGACATTAGTCTCGTTTAAACTTGATGTTCAAGGCGCTACCAGGGTGGAAACTCTTAAATGTTGTACGGCTGAATTTATAGGAGATAAATTGAGTGCCTTTTCATATGGTCTATTTTGGGTGCCTTTGCCCCGTTTGATTCTTTGAATGCTTGCCTTAGCTTACAGCATGAGTTAAAGTCAAATGGTTCAAATTAACCCGTAATTTAAACATTTCTGTTGGAAATGAAGCAGGTTTTCTTCCCCAATTTGATGTTAATATGGCCTTTGTTTAACAAGAAGGACATGAGAGTTATTATTAGATATGAGTAATACCCAGCAATATAGACTTTTAAATTCAGGTTTCTATTCATTTTATGGTCTATATAAATTCTGAAAAGTCAGAAATAATATGGAAACATAATTTTCCCATCTGCCACACATTCTTTGTGTTAACGTGGAAACTCAGAAACTAGGGCATGGATCATTTTCAAGGTTTACATACCCCTCTACCTTAATGGACCAGGAAGAACTGTATTGAATTTGGGAAAGGTCAGTTGTTTCCAACTCTAAGGGGATTTTTATTTCCAAAAGTTTTGAGGATCATCGAAGAGTTATCGCTTGTATCTTTCATGTTTTACTGTAATATTTAATATTTTACTTCCTAAAGGGAGCTTTTTTATGAAAATCATTATTTTTGGGCCATCATTTCCTGATGTTTGTCCAGTTTGGTTGAAATTTGGTGAATATGATCAAGAAGACCATATGTATTGTGTTTTACATTAACAGTTCATATTTTTACTGGCTAAGGGGTTAAAAAAAGAAGTTGTTCATTCATAACTTCAGATTTAATTTGAGAGGTTCAATCAGATGGATTTCTTGTTCAATGCAGGGGATTGGGGTCTTTACAGGGATGACAGCATTGTCCTAGTTTTTATGTAAATCCTTAAATTCCCCTTTGCAAACCGTTGGTGATCTTAGTAAAGAAACGATCTCTGGAAAAATTTAGAGTACATGGTTGTTTGAGTCTATGTGTCGGCCCTGTGATGAACTGGTGAATTATCCAGGTTGTACTCTGCCCCTTAAACAATTTGGGATAGGCTCCAGGCTAGGCATTAACAGGAAACTAACCCTTCGCTGTCGTCTTCGACAGCAATGGAGCTGATCCTCAAATTAAATGCGAAGTTGTCAAGAAAAAAGTGACCATAGTCAGTCAAATATGAACTATTACAGTAATAAGCAATATGTACACAATAAATATCTCTACAGGTCCATTCATATATACCGAATTTAGTAAAAATGTTGGAAATATGAAACCGACTTTTCCCAAAATTAATCCAGTTTTACCCCGCAATAAGGTCTATGGGTAGCGGCGGTGGCGGAAGGGCGAAGAGGCGGCAGACAGGCGATGATTTTTCCATAATTTCCCAAAATTTTCAGAGATATAACTAATGAATGTGGCTGAATAGAGATCTGGCTCACAATTTGGTTATAAGTGCAGTTTGAGGTCGCCGTGCAAAAAACATCGTCTACATAGTAAAAAAAAAAGTTGAATTCTGATGTTATACAGGAAAGCTAACTGAGGGGGCTTTTTTTAACGACTGGATCTTGTGAGAATTTGCAAGATGCCTTTCTGATTGGTCAGTTCTGCATACAAGAAGAACTTTAGAACACATATTAAACGTTTGCATCTCATACAATAGGTTCCTCAGACTGAGTTGAGACATAATTAATTCAGGAATTTTCATTCTGGGTCATTTCTTTTTTAATGGACACTGAGTCAATTATGAGTATTTGACACAGAGGTTTCATGTCATTTTCATGGTGGCAAAAAGCTTCACATTTACTGTAGAGTAAGTAGTGAGGCAACCTGCCAAATGTTGTGATTATTTTATCTTCCGACCAGGGTGACGACATTGAAAGGTTTTGAAAGGTTCTGCTTGGGATTCAATGTCAACCAGAGATATATCCCTGCAATTTTCAAAGGAAATACAAATACAAACACCAAACAAAATCGAGTATGAACAAAAATAAGATTTAATCAAAAGCCTCTGGATCTTCAGAAGCAAACAAACAATGTATTTAAAACAGAGACAAAATGATCTGAATCCAAAGGGTCTCAGATGAAAATGCATCCCAATGAAAAGTATGAAATTCTTTTATACAAGGAAAACAATACTTAGGCAGGGAATGCGTGCTTGGGTGAAGAGAAACTCAAGGAAGCAGGACGGCGTAAACCAGGTTTCCTCAGGGAGGAGACGATATATATTATCATTAATGTATTACTATTATTTATATATATATAACACTCAGCTTTTACCCTCAGCTGACTTTAACTGACTGAGATTCTCAGGTGACTTAGACGGCCGGCACATGGCGTCTTTAGGCTTTTGCAAACCGCAATGTTTTAATTAACTCTTTATTAAACTTCTTTAAAACAAAACACTCTTTATTTGCTGCGGAATCTTCTTCATCTCCAATTCGATTGATGAATATATGACTTCCGAGGTGAGACCAAGTTTTCCAAAGGTAATGTTTTTTGTGAAATGTGAAGCATTAAGCTGGAAGTCGTATGTTTTAACAATATTTACTGGTTTTAATGCGCAACCCTTTCAGTGACAATGTGATAGAAAATACAATCAGAAAGCAACAGCACACAACAACACCCAATCAGAATCAGAATAAAGTCGATTGATCTATTTAAGATGCTTTCTAATTTCTGAATCCATCTAAATAATAACATTCCCTATGTATTTAAATAAGAATCTACGTGTAACATATGTAGTGTGTTATTTAAGATGCAGGTCATGATTATGTGTTTATTTTTGGCAAATAACACCTTTTTTATGGCTTTATATAATTTCTTATCGAATATAAAATATAATTTTAATAGATTAAAAAATCTGAATTTCTGAATTGAATTTTTTACTTATTTCTTCTTTCTTTAAAAAAAAAATAGGCCTTAAAATAAAAAAAAAAGCAAATCCATCAAAAAATCCACTTCTGGTTCCAGATGTTATTCATTTTCAGTGGGTCGATGTCAGGTAACAAGTGTCCTATGCCCATACAATTTGAAGCATATTGGTTTTTTACTGATGGAATTATTAATGAATGTTTTGAAAAAGTGTATTATGATGTATTATGATGACTAGCTGTACGGTCATGACGTAACATCACAGAAATGCAATCATCCCTAGCACATGATTATGATGTGATGATATGATATATCTGGGTATTAAAATCGATCCATAAGCCTTTCCGTACGTTAAAAACAGACGACAAAACAGCCAAACCAGGGGAAAAACATAACGTCTAGGCGGAGGTTAGTACAGTAAATTTGATCCGACAGAGCCAATACTATCTCTCCTTTTTCAGGTCAGACTGAGATAACAGGCTTCATATATTATTTAAAGTTTGGTTATGCTAACATTAGTAACAGCAGCCTGAGCGGGAACAATATGTTTTTGTATTACTGACAGCCACAATGTAAGCTGTAAACTAATGGCATACGCATGATTCTCCTTTCCACAAAATCTATTTACACTTTTTTGGAGGGTTATAATAGTCCCACTGGAGCCAGTTAAACACAGTATGTCAGATTGTAATTCTTACAATCCCAAACCCTGTTTTGGATAATATTAAATTCCCCATCACAGTGGATGATAAACGAGAGACTCATTGATGATTTCACTCCTTAACTTTATTTCCTTCTCTAATTGTTTCTTGTTCCTCATTTCAATTATCCCTACCGCCGTGTTCTTTTTTTTCCCATCCTGTTACTTTCTGTCTATTGATAAAGCTCCTCTATCTGGCACTCTAAGACGCTCTGAGGACAGGTGTTAATAAACAGCTCAAGGTTCTCAAGGGTTCTCTGGGGTTTGACAGCATGACCCAATGAGGCATTACAATGATTTGCATTATACATAATGGTGTCATAATGTTAAGAGGGATGTGATGAAACAGATTTGGAAAAAATGGCTTGAATATATCTGAGACACAAGAACTTACAGAAGCTGGATGATGGGGGCTTGACTTGCTTTACATTTTATAATGAAACAAAAATCAGATTCTGTTCAACATTTTTTATTTTACTTCGTCTTTCAAACTAGAACTACACTGTTTTCTTTGACGGCAAGTGTATATCCCTGAAAAGCCAAAAAACACTGCATTGTACAAGTATTCCCCCCGATTTAACTCCTCAGATTAGGTGTGGAATTATTTGTTTAAAAGACGATTCATATGCACCAAATTGTCTTCAAAGTGGACTAAATTGGACCAACGGTTGAGAAATTATGACACGAAAACGTTTAGGGACACAACTCCCCCTAGTCTGCAATACATAACCAACTTTTCCCAAAATCAATCCTACTTTTTATCTCACTGAGGTCTATGTGCGTATAAAATTTGAAAATGATCCGTGAAATACTTTTTAAATTATCATGGTTGCAACAAAGCATCTGTGGAAGCACCAGCGGCGGTGTGTCCAACATATCCCTGACTTCTGGGGTATAATTAGGTCAAAAATTGTGTTTTTACTGGAAAGTTGATGGCTGTTTACCTTTCCTATTTTTTACATGATTTAACTTTGATAGTGGTGAAACGACATAGAGTTGGAATATGAAGCTCTGAGTCATAGGTTGCTTCCTGACAAAGATATATCCTCTAATATGTGTTAGAATTGAAAAACAGTGTTTGTTTTTGTATAAAAAAAGCATGTAAAAAAGATATATCTCCACGAATCGATTCTTATTCACCATATTTGGACTGGAACAAATCAACATTTGGGAAGTAAAGTAAAAAAAAAACTACCACTTCCAGCAGAAAAACATGGACCTCATCTCCAGTTAAAAATTCCCCCAACCCAACCAAAAAAATAAAAATGACCTTTCTACAGACACTGGTCATCAAAATTGAGATTAGTCGTTTGGCTAGTATTAACCACAAAACGACTTGTTTCACTTCACAATGAAGTTGAATATTTTGCCCACACATATGTTGTAACACTGCAAAAATCAAACCGGGAATTACGAACCACCATTAAATACTGTAAATTTTGACCATCAATGTAATGACTGGATGACACAAAAAAGAAGTGAAGTGAAACGGTAAAAAACATAATCTAACTAATGCTTAAAATGAGGGGTGCCGAGACTGAGGGCCAAGTTTCAAATCGAGGGCCAAATAATATGATAAAGAAAAATCTTGTTTTCTGACTAAGACTCAGTTGTCTTATGTAAATCCATGGGTTTATTACAAACAGATCTGTTATAACACAGATCATCCCGGCATGTCATGGTGGGAGTCTCATCATACAATCTTGCCATTCAGAACCAGCAGAATCATTATATCCTCACAAAATCTACCAGTTCAGATTATCCTGTCCTTCAGACAGTGCAATGGCCAAATCATTCGCCAGATATAACATAACAAAAGACGTCAAGTATTGCAGAGGTAGTATTTTAATTTCCCTAACATATCAACGATACTTATTGAAAAACAAAGGTATTTGTTTCACCTGTTGAACTGACTTTTCACTGCCATCATGTGAAGCATGGGTGTCAACGCAAACGACACATGGTGGACATATGTGGGCATTGTGGGATATACACTGGTTAAAAGAGACGTATCTATAGAAGTTCACACGTAGCTGGAGAATGAATGAGCCTTCAGTGTGGAGGCTGCGCTGTTGTGTTTCCTATTCTACTCACAGCTTCTCACAATGGGGCCTAATTGCCGATGACTCATATTTCATCTTTATTACGCACATTAGAATACAAATATTGCTCATTCACTCAGAATGATGTCTCTCAAGATTGAAATAAAGTAGTGTCACTGCGAGTAGGTTTGAGGCAGTGCATAGATTAAAGTGACAGGAGGGAGACGCATCAGGTGGGCAGATTTGAAGGCCAGCCCGGAAAGCAAGACCAGAGTCTTACATCCTGAACTAAAACTGGAAAACACTCCACATCCTGGGGCTGGATTCATAATAATGCTCCAGGCTTTATTTTTAACTCCTTTGTCAAAGCTCTACTGTCCAAGATGCTTCGTCACCAAATCTTTTCTGATGCACCCCAAGTGGAACAGTTAAACCGGTCTCATTAGAGCATTTGTCTACAGCTGCAATGACTATTCTGAATGACAAACTTAAAAATCTTTTAATCTATATCTAAACTTTGTGCTCTTTTTGTTTTCCTGAACTATTGAATCATGGAAACAACACCAAAAAAACCTTGTATTAATCAGCGACAACCTGTCAGTCAATTTGGATTACCATTACATCTGTGGGAGTGATGACCCGGTGGAGTAACGTTGCATCAGCACATTCTTGAGGTTCAAAACCTTAAACATTGAGTGAATGGACTCCTGTTTGTGTCTGTCGTCACAACGTATCACATATTTCATAATTCAAACTTGAGCGGGAAAGATGCATATTTTGACAGCTTCCATTACTTTATGAAGCAAATAGGGTTAAAATATCTGGACTCATGAGGTATAAGTATACTATATGTCACAGAAAAGTCTGGGATATTATGAAATCATCGATTCTTGAAGCGTCAGATCCTTCGTGTTAGCGTTATAACTCAAAACTGTATTATGGATCATGTTCATCATTGAATACCCAAATAGACCTTCATACGAGGAAGAGTTGATTGGATTTTGGGAAAGGTCGGTTGTATATTTCTGACACCAGGGGGAGCTTTATCTACAAAATGTTTTCGTGCCATCATTTCCTCAGTTAGATCAAATTTGGTACATGTCAATCGACTTGATGTGATCTATTTAGTACACATTGTGTTTTACTTTAATAGTTCATAATTTACTCAGTGGGGGGTGCATTTTACAAAAAATAAGTTTTCCGGACAAAAATTCCTAACCATTCATTCAATTTAGTCAAAATTTGGTGCATTTGAAACGATTCAGGTTGATCTATCTTGTGTATTTATTATTGTCCTCTATGAGTTCATCTTATACTCACTTCGGAAAATTCTGTGGACATAAATTCACATCTAATTAAAGGAGTTCAATCAGGGGGGATTGCAAGGGACGATCGCATAGGCCTAATTAACATAATGGACCCACTGTTAAATGTGAAGCCAATGCTTTTTGGTGTTCAAGGCTGGCAACACTAAATTTGAAACAATAAAAGTAAAGAATAAATATAATAAATTTGGTCTTTTGAGAATTAAGTTCTGTCAGCATGTTGTTTAGGAGTTTGTTATTCTGCCTAGCATGCTTAAATGTGGCAGAAGTTTGTCACCTGGGGAATTCGCCTGCAGGAAGAATAAAGTTTAATCACTTTTAGCTGGAATGTCCCAAAGGTCTGAATAAACTCCAGGCTAGATACATGATTCCATAGAAAGTAAAAATATTATTTACAAAATTAGTTTTGAAATCAACCACAATCCCCAGAGGCCTGGGAAAGAGCTGAGGATTATTATAACAGTAAGGACATGAAGGGGTTCTGAAACTACTCATCTTAAACTCACACTTTCCACACCCTTGGATGATGCTTAAGCCTATAAATACATTAATTATCAAAGCCAAATATAATTCACACGGCCGATTCTAAACCCCAACCAAAACTCAAAACAACTTAATGCAAAGAAATAAATCGTACAACTTTATTTCAACTAAATATAATACATTTGAACTTAGAGACAGAAACAAACAGCATCTTTGTTATTTGCAGATGATGTGGTTCTGTGTGCGTCATCTGTCCGTGGCCTCCAGCACCACAGGGGCAGTTTGCATCAGAGTGTGAAACAGTTGGTATGTGAGTCAGTACCTCCGAATCTGAGGCCATAGCAGTCCACCGATGGACTTCAAAGAATGAGGTTGAGGATACAAGTGGGTAGTGACAGAAAGAATAAAATCGAGGATACGAGTGGGTAGTGACATAAAGAATCAGGTCGAGGATATGAGTGGGTAGTGACAGAAAGAATGAGGTTGAGGATACAAGTGGGTAGTGACAGAAAGAATGAGGTCGAGGATACAAGTGGGTAGTGTCAGAAAGAATGAGGTCGAGGAAACAAGTGGGGAGTGACAGAAATAATGAGGTCGAGGAAACAAGTGGGGTGTGACAAAAATAATGAGGTTGACGATACGATTGGGTAGTGACAGAAAGAATGAGGTTGACGATACAAGTCGGTAGTGACAGAAAGAATGGGGTCGAGGAAACAAGTTGGGAGTGACAGAAAGAATGAGGTTGATGATACGAGTGGGTATTGACAGAAAGAATGAGGTTGACGATACGAGTGGGTAGTGACAGAAAGAATGAGGTCAAGGAAACAAGTTGGGAGTGACAGAAATAATGAGGTCGAGGAAAGAATGAGGTTGAGGAAACAAGTGGGTAGTGACATCAATAATGAGGTTGAGGAAACAAGTGGGCGGTGACAGAAATAATGAGGTTGAGGAAACAAGTGGGAGTGACAGAAAGAATGAGGTTGAGGATACAAGTGGGTAGTGACATAAAAAAATGAGGTTGAGGAAACGAGTGGGTAGTGGCAGAAAGAATGAGATCAAGGAGACAAGTGGGTAGTGACAGAAAGAATGAGGTTGAGGATACAAGTGGCTGAAATAAATTTAGGGTGGCTCGAGACATTAACGTCTGGAATACCCTTCTTTGCCTGCTGCCACTGCAATCCGACCCCGGATAAGCAGAAGACAATGGAAGAATGGATAAGGCAGAGAAGGAACAAGCAGTTATGACATACACCAGACAATTGACAGTTTCCGAGCCTGTTGAGGAAATCACTGCTGAAACGCTACAATGTTTCAATTAAAATAATTAGCCATTCAGAGACAAGACATATTTGGAAAGACAACAGTAGCTACACCAGACAGGACATGGTGGCTGGCATTAAAACTCGTTGCATACTGTACCTATTAGCTTATTAGAACTAACTGTCAAGTACAACCACATTTAGACGAGATGACATTGACATATACTCTCAGATATACCATAAATCTGTCTCCCGAACAGGGGGGAGAGACACAGACCCCACTGCTCAAAAGAGAGCTAATGATGAATAACTTTTTTTTTTGTTTAAAGAACAAACAGGAGAGAGGACAGTTGTGTAACCAGTTACTCACCCCAATAATCGGTTATGCATAATATGCATGGTTGCATGCAACATTTGGGAAAATGGAGCACGAAGAAACTGAATGCCTCAGCCTGCCACGGCAAACTGTGTGTGTCAATCAAACCAAACAGCACGCCATGCCACAAACTGATTCCAGATTCCGGGGAGTGTAACAAATCACAAGAGGACGGGACAAATCCTGCTACAGAGTAATATTTTTCTCCGGGTATGACTGGAAAATGTCAAATAAAATAGGGTTGGCCGATGACTCAACGGTTGTTTTCTGAGCCTTTCTGCAGGAGATGTGGCAAGAAGTGCAAAATGAGGGAAGAAGGGCTAGGGGCTCACCATCTTGCTCTTCATAAAGGTGTCAGATGAGGTAGAAGATCGGTCCACTGCTGTGGTTTCTTTCGATGTTTGCCTTCTTCATGAAGATGTTGATGACGGAACACTTAATTTTCTCTTGCCCTGGGATGGTTTAAATCACATTTCTCAGTTCATGCACTGTTGATGCTAGAGAAAATGCAGTACGTGCAGTTGGATTATCTTACCAAATAGCTTTTGAGCACAATGGCAGATGGAGTAGAAGTTGTCCACCAGGATGGCAACACGGTCCTTAACATCATCTGCCTGTACCACGCGGCCCACTTTTTTCTTCCCGCTGTAAATGAGAACATTTTCACATTTCGGTGACCGGCAGTGGATCACACACATATTGGTCCACCAGCATCTGGAAACATGATGATACAGTTTTTCCATTCTGGGATGTTTTCCTTTATACACTGCAGAAGAGCTGGCTCTGGATCAGCCACATTCTGGGACAGGTTGTGGTGAGAGCTCCCGCTTTAAGCAATAAATAATGTTAGGCAGCTTTTCACTCAAGTCTGTTAGTATTTAGCATTTAAGCAGCACATTCACACCATACTACCTCTGGACTCTGTTGTTTGAGGAAAAAGAAGAGCACATTAATGAAGATTTCAGACCCTTAAGTTTAAGTTAAGTTAAGAATCTAGTCATGGCATGTAAAAACAGATTCTCAACAACTCAAGCTAGACACCCCAACAAACAAGCATCGATTAATGCTAAGCTGTAGACCTGCAGGTAATCCCTGACCACCATCTCAATCCTGCTTCCATTGATACCACGGCCTGGAATAGATTGTAATTGAAAATATTTTACCAAACCTTATGTCTGACTACTCAGTTTGACTGCCGCTTCTCAATAACCTATACACTTGCTAATAGGTATCTAAATATATCCCCCAGAAGTCAGTTATTACGGAATCGTCATCGCGGCGTCCGCCATCAAAAATCTTTGTCTTTTAATGCAATTACTCAAAAACTATTGCTTGGAACCCACATAGACCTTAGTGAGATTAATAACTGGCTTGAGTTTGGGAAAGGTTGGTTGGATATTCAGAAACTAGGGTGAGAGTTAGCTCTAAAAGCTTTTCGCCCTTAAATTCTCGACCATTGGTCCGATTAAGTCCAAATTCAGTACATATAAATCAAAAAATCATTTAACCAAAAATGTGTTTTTGGTTACATGATACAATCTTGAATTCATCACCTTGCTTTGATAAACAAATTTTGTATTTAATCATAAATGCACAAACCTAAACCTGGTATTATGGTTGTGTAGAGCAGCCTTTCCTAACCTGGGGGTCCTGACCCCCACTGGGGTCGCGAGATGATTTCAAGGGGTTGAAATTGTGGAAAAACTATAAATTTACAAAATAAATATTAAATAATATGATTTTAAATAGGTACTGGTTTCACTTGTTTTCTGTTTCATTATTTGTCCAGAATGAGTTGTATGCTTTTAACAGCTATTAAAAGCTATTAAAAGTTACGAAATTAAACAAAATTCCATGAAAAAACAAATAATTATTGAGATCTATGTACATTTATTCATCATATCATTCAGAAATAATCTTGAATGGAAGCTCGTCCACAGAGGCAAAGCTGCGGCAGTTCTCTTTTATTTTCTCTCTTTGTTGTTTTTCCGCTATCTTTGATATCTCCAATCAGAGGAGTGTGAAATTAGAGCCAGAGTTTTATTTACAACCATTAAAGGGAGTCTCAAACACCAACGAAAGTTTCTTGGGGGTCACGACTCAAAAAGGTCGAGAATCACTGTAGAGAATCTCTATGCCCTCAAATACTGATGATGAGTTTGAATGTATGAATACATGAGAGACTGTGGACTGGATTTTTTTTTTATACTGGCTACACACTAGAGGATAGAATGCCTGTTTTTATGCATGATTTGGTCCCCCAATGGTTGGTGGGGTGTGGCCTGAGGCTCATCTCAAACGACTATTTGCCAAACAATTCTCAAGCGTGTGGTGTCAATATGATTATCTTCTTATCTTCCTGCTCCCAATCGAGTTGGAGCCTCCCCAATCTCGATTCGTAAATATCAAATTTGTTCGATATTTGTAGCTGTTTGCTCGCAAATGAAAGCAAGCGGATCGATAAACATCGGATGTTGCGTACTTTTACTCCAAACAGAAATCCAAACATAACTGAACCCTGATCCATGTGGATTATTGAAGAAGAAGACCAGCTTGTCAAAGTATGGCAACGACACCCATGCCTTTATAATGCAAGATATATCACAATAAGACTGACAAGGATGTCGATAGTCCTCCATGTTTGTTTTTCTTCTGAAGTCACATTTGGTCACGCAAGTTTCTGTGCTTTCTCGTGCCTGTGGAATCGCCACTGTTAAATCCTGACACAAACAGCATTTGTGTGATCTCACAGTCTGGACTAATCGTCTAACATGTGGGTTTGGAAGATTATAATGTTAAAAAATCAGTTGAAACTGTCCTCATGTCTTTGGTCTCCCACATTCTCAAACTCAGTTAAGATATGAAAATCCTCCAGTGTGTGGCCAGCATAAGTTATGACCCTAAAAGGGTATTTTGACGGTGGCTGTCTTTCTGGACTGGATGAGCTTCAAATGAAAAGGATAGATTTAGTGAGTCGGGTATGTCAGCAAAGAATTAATGAAACAGACAGACAGTTTGAACGAAAAGATATTGAAGAACACAGATGTTTTCCCAATTAAGAAGAGCAGTAAAAGCAAGCTGTGACAACCTGTCGATCACATGATGAGCACAGGTTGAGTAGAGGGACAGATTTCTTGAATCACGACAGGGAAATAGGGAAATAGGGAAGTTTATATTCACACACGCATATCAGATCAGCAGATGAAAATCACTTACTCCTCTGGATCATCAGCAAATAGTTGAAAGACAGCTCATTAAAAATAACCACAGGCTGATAGTTTGAGAAGATTAGCTGCTTCCAGGAGAGTTGAAAGGACAAAGATGTGCTTATCAAAGGTCTATCATTTGAGTTTTCATACATTCATGTGTTTATGCACAGAGGTCTATTTCTGTATTTCTGTATCTCTGCTTCTGTTTAGTCTGTTTCTCCCCTGCCATCAAAGATACCAAAGTCTAATAAAGAAAACAAGCTCCAATGAATGCGAAACATGAAAAGATGATTCCACTGCCTGCACATGGTGCTGCGTGTGGAGCCCTCAGAACCCTGCTGGATTGCTCTGTACTGTTTTGCTGAGGTAAAGTCTTGCGGAGAAGAAAGCGGTGGAAAGTGCAAATCCAAGTTGATTAATAACAAGAACATTTGTCTCAAACTTTTGTTCTTCAACCTGGTACTATGCTGTTGTATCTGACAGCAAAGGCATAAGATCCCCAACCCACAGCGTTGTACATGCAATCCCCCTGATTGAACTTAAATTGAAATTAAATGTGAGGTTATACCCACAGAATCTTTTGCAAAAAGGTTCTCCCTAGTGAGTAAAATATGATAAACACAGTATAGACCTCCAGGACTCAATTCATATACACCGAATCTGGACCCGGTGACGGGACTGGCCTGCGGACTGCCCCAACCCGCTTCCATAGGCTTACGGCAGGCATCCTGCTCCTGTCTCCGACAGTTGGTTACCATATCTAAATACCTTTTCCTTTCCGGATCCTCCCCAACCGTGTCTTCCCGGAGTACAGTCAGCTCAATCAAGAACCCTTAGTAAGATTCCATGGAGTGCGGAGACATGTACCTTGTATTTCAAGATTGAGATCACTCTGTTACTTATCTAGGGGCTAACCCTATAAGCAAAATTGTGCTAACCAGCAATAATAAACCCATAATTGGCAAATGATGAAGTGTCATCAAACCCAACTCTGTCACGCCTCTGTTCCTTTTGTCACGCCTCTGTGTTCCTTTCTCCCTGTCTGTCTTGTGATTGCTCCTCACGCTCACCTGTGTTTCCCCTCCAGCTGTGTCTCGTTGTCTCGTTATGTCTGTGTGTATAAAGTCTGTCCTTACCTTCCCTTCTGTGCCTGTTCGTCGCATGATGTCCTCGTGTCGTCACGTGTCCCAAACCCTCACATTGTATCGTGAGTACCTGAAGTGTTCAGTTCCTGTTTTTCCTCGTGTTAGTTAGATTAAATAAATAGATACTGTGCACCAGCTCTCTTTGTATGCGTCTGCTTTTGGGTCCGGGCAAAACCCCACCGAAGTGTGTGACAGAACGAACAGGCCATAATGGATCCAGCGGACGCACCCCTGGACATTGAGATTAACGACTTGACCTACACCCTCATCTGCATCCACGTTGAGTGGGTGAAAAGCCCCCACGAAGAGGTACAGCAGGCCGCTCTCCGGATCGCTCGGCGCAAGGTCGCTGCCCAACCCTGGCTGTGGGATTTCCTGCCAGACTGGATAAAAACATTTGTGGAGAACCCGGACGCGCTGCCGGCATGGTCTCGGCCCCGGCCTGTCGGGTTTTCTCCTGCGCCAGCCCCAGTGGTTGCTAGCCACCAGTCGGCTAGTCCTCTTTCTGCTGCGGTTCCGGAATCCGCTGGCCTCCTACCCGCTAACCCTCAGCCACCATCATCGCCTGAGGTAACTGGTAGGACCCCAGTGGTGGATGCTGATTGGGGTTCTCTTCTTGAGGGAACCCGGCTGGCAATAAGACCGGTCCCCAAGAAGAGACGAGGTCGGCGCCGACCTTCATCGCAGCCCAGCTCTTCGTCCTCACTGCTGCCCAGCTCTCCGTCCTCACCGCTGCCCAGCTCTCC
>VRLP01005663.1:0-34741 GCA_009660295.1 Lophius piscatorius
TGGTTATGGAGGAAGACTGGGTCTGATGTGGGGTGCCAATTAAAATTGCTTCGGTTTTGGAGCTTTTCAACTGGAGAAAGTTGTTTTTCATCCACACCTTTATCTCCTCCAGACAAGCGTGGAGAGTTGACATGGGAGATGATGATGACGTAGCAATGGAATGAGTGTCCATATCGACTGATGACATGGCCAAGGGGGGGGGGGGCATGTACAGTGTGAGGGGAATGGGTCTGAGGACTGATCCCTGGGGGACCCCACAGGTGATGGTGTGTGTCCGGGACCTTGAACTTCCAAGGGAAACGTATTCTGTTCTGTCGGTGAAGTAGGATTGAAACGATAAATGAACGATAAATGATATTATGACTTTATTCTCATATTGCTATTTTTTCATGTTTTTCTCAAAGTGGTTCTAATACTCAATTGTATGAGTACAAACAGCGTTTTCAGGCAATTTTGCAAACCTACAGGTGTTTTTAAATTCTTGATGGACCATGGATCATCTACATAAACTATTTATAAAAACTCTGTTCGTGCTTACATCTTATGACAACAATACATCCCTGCAATATTGATATCGATGTATTTGGAAAAAATATATAATCATTGTTAATTTTCGTCATATCGCCCAGCAGTAAATCCGTGAGGGTTTTTATTGTGAAAGCTGAAACAGGAAGTGGAAATTCTCATCGGGGAGAAACTTGACCACAGTTCCCAGGGTTCCGTGAGAGCCGTTTGCCCCACCCCATCTCTTCAACGATATCTATCTCAATGTTCAATTCTCAGAGAATAGGGGGCAAAAATCATTCAGGGTAACCCTGCAAAGAGAAGATTATCACCTCCCGGGCCGGTCAATCGGAGCTCACGCGGCCTCTGGGCGGTTAAAGTGAATGTCTCGCCGTTGGACCAGTGATTGAAAACACCGCGGTATGTTCATGTATCATGCACATGTAACCAGAATCTACCATACGGATTCAAAGGGAATACAAACAGACAAGAGACTTGACAGCGGGCTGTACCTGTGCCAAACGGGAAAATAGCGGAGTATTTGCACCGATATCACCTGGACATCGCGCTACATTCAAGGACAGCCCACTGTCATACAGCGCCGCTGCCTCTTCGATGTGAGGAGAAATACAAATTAACGCTCCGGAGAGAAGAAGGACGGAGAAGGGGCCTGGTTGAGGGTCTGAACGAAGAATCCAGCAGCAGCATCTGTTGACGGGAGGAAATCACTCTGACATAGGCTAAAAACTGGAGATTTTCTCAAACATCGACGACAACCTCCACAAAACGGCGTAGAATGTGACGGATAAGAAGAGAAGGAAAGAAAAACCCCGGTGTAGCCCGATGATTCACATGCCGTCATTCTAAGAGGATATATTTATTTCTTATTTTTCTTTTCCCGCCCCTCTGCTTTGCTTTGGCTAGGTGGATAGCCTTTAAAATAGAACCAACCGTCAATATATATCCAAGAGGGTCGAGGAGGAGGAATAAGACTTCGACTGTGAGTGGAAATGAATTGCGGTGTGAGAGATCTGGAGAAGATGGGCTCTGGAGGAGACATTTGCTAAGAAAATTAAACATCAGCAGCCTACGTCCAATCTAAAATACACACAAGCTCTAAGGAAAAGGCACCATCGTCGTTCTTTCACGTGCATTAGAAGACTGGAGCTCTCTCTTATGTATCATTGTTGATGACTTCATTGCGGATTTACAGTGAAAACCCCGAGAATCAAGCGCCTGAGAGGGAGGCATCACTGCTCTGCCCCTGCTTGACGGATCTCTCGTTGCTAGCTCACCAGTAAATAGCCATATCCATCCATACAGATTGTGCCAAAAACCCCTACCTGACTTTTTTTCTCCCCCACATGTTTCATCAGCATCTGGCGACATAAATGTCCCCCATTTTGAGCCAGGTGCTCCTCTGTTGGGCCACTGTAGGAATTTAAGATTGATTTTTCTTCCTCCCCACCTACACCTCAAACCAACCAACAACCCACCCTGCCTCCCCCCTGAACCTGTCACTGGGTTTTTGGGAAGATGGGTTGTCTTGGCAATAGTAAGACTGAAGACCAACGAAATGAGGAGAAGGCCCAACGGGAAGCCAACAAAAAGATAGAGAAGCAGCTCCAAAAAGACAAACAGATATACCGGGCCACTCACCGGCTACTACTATTGGGTAGGTTGTGTTAAAGTCCTCAATAGTGAGTGTTTGTATATGTCTTCTCATTTTGAGATGTACTGTTGCACCCAAGTGTGTTTCAACCTCTGCACAGATATGATTGCTATTATTCCCAGATGAAGCCTATTAACAGGTCAACAACTGACATGATGTCATTACAACCCATGGTTTCAGAGTCTTGACACAGGACAGTTGAAAAGCAGAAGAGCAGGCCCATCTCCTGTGTTCGCTGGCTATCAGGGAGCGTGATTACAGAACATGTGAGAGGCCGTGGACAGACAAACACCATTTGTGTGAAGGCAGCATGCAGAGCCTGGGACTCCATCAATAGGCATTTTACACGGTTTATTCTTCTCTCCAAACAAGACAGATAGCATATTATGTGATGTGTGTTTGAGTGGAAACCGCTACCTTGAGTCATTTAGGCCTATAGAATCCATGTTTGGGCCTGTTTTTCAGATTGCACGTTCACCTTTACTTAGTCCTCCTCACACCAGCTTCTAAGGAATTGGATGTCCTGCAATAGGTTGTTCAAATACTAGTCTTCTCTATTCTTTCATTTTGGCTTTATCGTGGAGGCCTCCACGATACAGTCTGAACCTCAAGGCCAGGGCTACTCCCCTGCTAAGCCCCCCAGAGTACAGAAGGCAAATTAGGGTTACTATTAGGATTACTGGCTTCTGTTTAATGACTGTCTCGTACGTTCTAATCTGAAATTGATCCTAGATTTGTACACAGGCTGTAAATAGCATGTGTGTAGCAACACTCCTCGTGTTTAGGGTTAAGAGATGTTATGGGACACGTGTAGAAGGTTTTCTCTTTTCCTCCGTGAAAAAGGTTTAGCACTGCAGAGCTATGGATAATGATGTTTCATTGATTTGTAAGATTAAGAACCAGAGCCCAACAGGTTTAAACCTCATTCCTGATGCAGAGAGCCCTCAACAGAACAGGAAGCAGTACTAGAAGTACTACTAGCCTTCACTACTGTAAAAGTACCATAAAATATTGTATAAATAATCAATTACAAGTTAAAAGCCAACCTGCATTCATTCTTTTACCTCAGTCAAAGTGAACCTATGACTTGCAATAATGGATAAGTAGCATTTTGCTGTTGAAACTGGTCAAGCCGGTGCTAAATTAATTTTTCTTACCTGCTAACACCAATGTTCCAAACATGACGAGGAACTTCAAACTAAATTCTATCAATAGGTGAGAGGTTGAGGAACTACAGGTTTAATCTTAAACAATGGATTGGATTTTATTTGATCATCAGCTGGGATAGGTTCCAGCCCACGCAACCGTGAACAGGATGAGCTGTTACAGATAATGGATAAGCGGTTACAGATAATCATGTAAAAACTTGGTCTGACTGTAGTGACTACAGTTTTCAAATTGCAATTATGTGGTTGCTTTCCACGTCTAATAAAAGCAGCATGGATGGATTCATCTTCCCGTGGCTGTCTGATTGGCTGGTTTGGAGGTCTCCACATCTTGCTCTGAACAAGCGGTGTTGCGTTTGTGTCGGAAGAATGAAGATAGGCGTTGCAGACGTAGGGACAGAATATGAATGGGGACAATGTCCTTTTTATGGAGAAATAAATCCCAGACGCTCAAATCATTTATGGACCAAATTTGGGGCTTCAAGTTAATGGTTGTACCTATCACTTTCAACTAGCCTGTCTCCCACCAAGACATGAAAATGTGTGAACTGTCCTGTATACAGTTTGAAATTACAAGTTTTAAACCGCCATCAACTACTCCCATTCAGCAATCTCAAATGGCATGATTTAAATGGTGGCCTGAAGGAGTTCTGTAAAACACTTTCTGACTTGCTTATGTCTCCCTTTCTGCTTTCAGGAGCTGGCGAATCTGGGAAAAGTACGATAGTAAAACAGATGCGAATATTACACGTTAACGGCTTCAACGCAGAGTAAGTGTTGGTCTCCATCATGGTTTTTGTTCTGTGAAACGCATAACTATAGCACTATAGCATTTAATGGCTAAACCACTTCAGACTGTTGTGGAGATTTTATTTTATAGTCCGGCATTATTATTTTGGGAGGTCTGACAGGGTTAGATATTTTGTTGTCTAAATACCTTGATAATGTGTGGAAGCTTGAGGCTACTGGTGCATTTACATGATGGAAATGACTGGAATGACCTCTAGCTAAATTAATGGCACAATGCCCAGGTACTTAGTTAGTTTAGAAACGATGTCGTCAACACTGTAAAATCGTCAAAAACGTTAATGATTAATCCAGACGGATATGATGTCACGGCATCAGTAAAGAGCACGACCTATAAAAAAGAAAATAAATACCCAAAAAGATGCAGGAAATCATATAAGTCTTTTGGAGCTTATGAACCATTTCAAGCAGTATTACACTAGAGGTTTATCAATTAGTGGATTAGTCAGAAAATAACTAATAATAATCTCAATTTGAGTTGAGATTATTGGAGTGTTAATCCATTATAGCAAACCATTTGCTAAACCTGTTCGTGGCTTTTTTCTCTTTTTTTCCAACCTTTGTATGGACTAAATCATCACTAACTATTAAAATAAATAAAAAAAGAAAGGCTGCTAACAGTGGCTTGAATCAGCTAGGTGAACAATGACACAATCATGCAAAATGATTTTTATAATAACAAAGAAGTCATTCATCAAATACTGACCATAATGGAAGTATTAAAACTCCTAAGTGCCTTGTAGGATCAAAAGTTAAACATATTTATTTTAGTATATACACACAAATAAAATATGTTTTCACGTGTTTTCATGTGTTTTTCATGTTGCTCAGACAGCAAATTTAAATTTGATGATATTCTTGTGTCCCCAGACAATTTGGTTGCTGTATTAGCAATGGGAAAATGTTTAATCCAGAATGAAGGGGGAAATTTTTTTTTCCTCTTATTTGGCATTGACGCTAACATATGATTTCACTGATTATTAGAAGGAAAACTTAGGATGAGATTGAAGACAATGGGCTGAAACTGATTGCCCGGCAAGTGAAATATTTGTTTTTCCTATTTCCATTGGCGTAGTTCACTTTCTCTGAAAAAACTATCCAGTGAGGGCCTCATGAAGAAAATAAAGTTTGATGTTTTGGGCTGATTCATTTTTTTTAGAATATTTTGGAGTAAATACTCAAAGTTAGTGTGAAACAAGAAGAGTGCTTTATCCGTTGCAAATTTATATGGAAACGGTGACCCTGATTTCAGGTCACCGTTTCTTGTGAATTTTGTAATACTCCAGTATCTGACTGATGTAAAGGAAACAAGAGACACATTTTTCTGTCCTAATCATCTGTTTCCTAGAAAGGTGATTTGAGGTTAGAAGCGTCGCTGTGTGGTTATTTTTGTTATGTTGAACAGATGCTCCCCACCGACCCAAATGCTCTGGTGTAATGACAAAATCCACAGTCGACTGTCACTCTGCAGACGTGTTAAGCTCCGGGGTTTGTTGGTTTCTTTGGGCCAGAGGCCTTTACCTTGCTGGGTTTCCCCTTTTTGTGTATAGCACTGCCATCCTCCCGGCACGGTGAGCCAGGAGGAGATGATGGAGATTGACACAGTGATGTGAGAGGGGGAGGTTGAGAGCCGCAGCTCAAAGTGGGTGTTCTTCCTTTTTGGTGTGAGGAATGTAGTTTTTCTCTCTCTGTTGTACAGTGGTCAATCTTAATGAACAATGGAATTTCTCTGAAACCGTTTTGGCAGCGCCTTTTTTTTTTTTAATGGTCCAATGCCATGATGTATTTGATGGTGTTTTCTTCTCTTTTTTTTGTAATCTAAACAATTAAATGGTCTCACTAGTTCCCCTGAGTCTGAAAACTCTTCACAGTTGAGTCAGTACTATTTAACGTTAAACATTTCAGGCCAGTCACAAAAAAACTGAAATATAAGACCATTAATTATCCTGACTCATCCCTATTTATTTATTTTTTTTAAAACAGCCATTATTACAGCAAACGGAGAGAGTTTGCTGTATTACTCAAACAGTTCTTAACAGGCGTTGATAACATTTTTTGAGAGCTAGTGTTTGGCCCAACGAACCATCCATCAGATTTTGGTGGTGAGCCAGATCAAATTTAGGATGCCTGGATGGAGTTTTGAGCTCTCTTGACTGGAGTAATAATAATAATAATAATAATAATGTATACTCTTTATAATCACTTTTTAAATAAAATAAATAAAGTTGGTTGAAATTGTTAGATAAGGAGAACCCTGTCTATCAGTTTCCTGGAGCACAGCAGTCCAAATTCAAAAAATGATCGGTCAAATAACATCAAATTCTGTGAAAGATCTCAAGTCTTAACATTGAGAAGCTAATACCAGTGGGTTTGTAACATTTTAAATCTAAAATTGACCTAAACAATTCATCCAAATTAGAGGTTCATCGATTGATCTGCCAGCCAATCAATCAATCAATCGTATATGCACACAAAGCGTGAGCTACCAAGGCTACAAACATCTCGCAAGTAAACCAGAAAACACAAAGTACGCATATTGTAACACTGATAAGGTAAACGCAAGGAGAAGAGGAGCTGCGGCGGAACAACCCTGAAAACATTCTGAACGATGAACTTAATCAGACACTTCAAATTGAATCCCCCCAAGGTAGTAACCAAGTTTCAAGAAGTTAAAGTTGGCAGAGTGGCTTAAGCTAGCAACAACACAGAACCAGAGCCTGAAGTCCCTGAACAAAGTTAACATAAAACATATGATGAACCGAACGTGGCTTACAAAGTTTTATTTTCACTTCAATATGTCATTCTATTGGTTTATGAAATGCACCGCAAGGAGAACGAAGCGTATATTTATTTCAACAATGCCGACCAGTCTTACTTCCACTATAATCTTTAAAATAAGAGCACTTAAAGTACACTACTCTTTATAGTTTAAAAAAAAATTAAAAGCTGTATCGACCAGTCAGACTTTATAAATATCAGTGATCGTTGATCGGGCAAGAAAATTGCAATCGTTGCACCTATAATCCATATATTTATTAAAATTGTCACTTGTTTTAATATTCTGCTGATATATAATCTGGTTGTATCATAATCTAGTGTAAAATAGGACGTTACAGTATTATCAATTCTATGTTCAATGCTATGTTTGCCGTAGCTCTTCTCACTTGTATCTGGTAATGACAGGAAGGCCCGTCACACCTATCACGTAACCATATGATCACCAATACCACAGCCACCCACCAATATTTTTGCACAGTCGAATATGTATAATTGACTTTATAAATATTTCTAGCTCCGGCCTACAACGATTCATTTCTTGCCGTTACCTCTCTTGAAAACTCTCATTGAAGTGAGACCGCTTTCAACGAGAGCAACTGGGAACTGCTCCAAACTGAGAACAAACTTAATAATAATAATACATTTAATTTATAATGCACTTTTTGATCAAATCTCAAAGTGCTACAAGGTAAAAGCAGAAACAAGGCATCAATAAAAAATATAATAATAGTAAAATAAAAATATGACCAAAAAGCAGCAATGTTAATTAAAAGTTACAGGTTCTCCTAAAGAGGAAAGTTTTAAGTCCTTTTTAAAAGTCTCAGTCGTCTGTGGAGCCCTCAGATGGTCTGGGAGGGCATTCCACAGAAGAGGGGCAGAAGGCCCGACCACCCATGGTGCTGAGCTTAGTCCGGGGGAGGAGGAGGAAGTTTGAGTGTGTAGAACGGAGGGATCGTGTTGAGGTCAGTGGGGTGAGTAGTTCTTACAGGTAGGGGGGTGCATTACCATGGATGCACTGGTGAGTGAGGACAGAGATCTTATAATCAATCCTGGTGGAGATGGGAAGCCAATGAAGGGAATGAAGAACGGGGGTGAAGTGTTCGTGTTTACGAACTCTCATCAGGATCCTTGCAGCACTGTTTTGAACATACTGTAGTCTTTGAAGACTTTTATCAGGGATCCCGTTGAGAAGTGCGTTACAGTAATCCAGTCTGGAGGAGACGAACGTGTGGACCAGCTTTTCAGCATCACTCAAGGTGAGTGAAGAACGTAGTTTGGAAATGTTTCTGAGATGGTGAAAGGAAATCTTGCAGATGTGTTTGATGTGGGATTCAAAAGTGAGTTGAGGGTCGCATTTTACGCCGAGGTTGGTGACTGATGAGGAGGGGAATGTCGTGTCCAGAGAAGGTAATGCTGGTTATGGAAGAAGACTCTGTCTGATGTGGGGTGCCAGTTAAAATTGCTTTGGTATTGGAGCTGTTGTAATGGAGAAAGTTGGATCTCATCCACACCTTTAAAAGCGCGGAGAGTTGACAGGGGAGATGATGATGATGATGAGCATGGAGAAGCTGCAGAGGAACATGTTTCAGTTTTTATGTAGATTTGCGTGTCATTGCTACGCTGATGACACTCAAAAAAGCTAAGGCAGAGCAAATAGATAGATCACAATTTTAACTTTTACTGGCGCAATGAACCAACGGCCGCTGAAACTCCTACTATACAGCACAGAGCTCTCAAATGGTACACACATGGGTATTCTGTGTTTAGTATGGCTAAAACGTACTAAGATGTTTTGCCTTGGAGCTGTGCAGAACAAATCGCACCATACAGGTGTCTGATTGTGTAAGCAACTCTCAGGTTGTTTCATTTGAGGAATTTCAGTATCAAATCTGACTTTCAATTGTCAAACTTATGAAAGAATTGAACACTCAACACTGGCAGCCCTGCTTTCTGAAAGAGCTATCAGTGGAGCCCAAAGATTGCAACAGTGCCGTGCTGTGTGGTGATGCTGAAATCCCTTTTGTCTCGAATCAATAAATTGATACTCTTTGGAGCATATCATTGTATGTGCCAATACTCTGAATTCTACTTGGTTTTCACAGAAGGCCAGAGTTAAAGCTACTCTTCAAATCACTGCTGTTGGCTGTTTTATATGTTTGATTTTCAAACTTTAGACCGCTTTAAATGTACTCATGGTACACAAAATGTAGGAGATGCATTTGGTCAGCAAAATGAGGGTCGTACTGAATCTGCAGCAGAAATAAAATGGATTTTTGATATACAGTAATTTACCGTCAGGCTGAGTCAGACATAAGTATTCTGGCATTAATTGAGAAGGAAAGAATGGAAGTGCACTAAGCGATCGGTCGGTCGATAGATCAGTGCTGGGCCTACCGGGCAGTCTCGGTATCGCCAATCATAGCTACATCCATCTCACTAGCTTGGATATCTCTCACCGTGAATGAAGAAACGCAAAGCTCGTAATTTGTTGAACCATAAGGCAAAATTAGATGAGGAGGAGCAACCCTCCAAAACGTTTGGGACAAAAAACTTTATCCGACATTTAAAAGTTAATCACAAGCCGGAATCGGCTGGTCATACTTTATAAAAATCTGTAATCGGAATCAGCCAAGAAAATTGCTATTGTTGGAACCTTAAAAAAGAATATTCATTATTATGCAATATAGGCGGGTTTTTTCATAGCAGTTAAAAGCAAAGTTTGTGGTTTCTTCCACTATAAGTTTTATCAATCACGAGACAAGGGTTGGATGAGGTTATTTCAGTAATGTGGGAACTTGGGGTTCTTTTCTTCATTACTCACCTTTGCCAAAGAAACGGACTCTCTGAAGTATAATCTGGAGGTTCTTGTGTTTTACCAGAGAGGGAACGTGGGATATGACTCCATCAGCGGGCGATCAAAATAAATATACTATTTTCTTCAATAAGATTATGGGTTTCCCTGGTCTTAAAAAATTGGCGGAAAAATCTGGGAAAATGTGAATGCAGAACTATAAACATTCGGAGCTAGAGTCTGACTGAGCACCAGGTCTCTTTTTTCGACAGCCTAAGCACCAGCTCCTGGCAACTCTTTGCTGGGCCAGAGCCAAGAACCGATTACGTTCGGCTAGGGGCTGGGAGACCGGCACAAACACTGAACCGCAGTTTTTAAGACAACAGTAGAGCGAGTTTCAATCCGATAAAGTAGCAATAATATATATATTTTTTATTATTTTAAAATTAATAACAAAAGTTGTTTTTTTTCGGCTCTGGATCTCAACATAGATGTGCAAAGAGCCAGACGATGAGCTCCTCCAGCTTCTTCGTTGTGCTCGAGTATGGCGACAGCGTTGCTGGGTGAGACAGACAGTGACGTACTGACATTATACGGTGAATTAATGGCGTGGCTCTGACTTAGCTCCTTGCTCATGGAAAAGCAAACAGGTTCTTAGGAGGTGGACAAGTTGAACCAACTAAGCACTGGCACCAGCACCAGCACTGAACTAGCAAAAGGTAATTTTTGGTGGAAAGGTGGTATTAGATGAGCAGATCCACGCCAGGTGAAGAAACTTTGCGCATTGCATCAGAGCGATTTAGCCAACTAGACTGTTAAACTGACCCATGTGACCTCTTTTTCCAATCTATGCAAGGTGAGATGTAGCTAACAACCTTGTGAATAGTTTGTACAAAAAGAACTTTAAATAATTAATGCAACATTCTGTTTTATTGGTGAAGTTTGATAAATTCATTGGCTATTTCAAGTCTGGCTATAGTTTTGAAAAAATATAAAGGTGATTAGATTGTCAACACTCTTCTGGTTATTTTTAGACTTATTATTGTGAATAATTACACAGTTTACATTAGAGCATTAATAGTGAGGGTCTGTATTCCCTGTCAGCCGTCCCAGCATGAGTAGATGATATTTAATGGATGATGAGTATGCTTTTGTGTGAAAATGAACATCTCTTCTTTTCCTTCACAGGGAGAAAAAGCAGAAAATTCACGATATTAAAAACAACATTAAAGAAGCTATAGAGGTAAGAACCTGATCTCTTGAACCATCTGAAATTATACCGTGTGATGTTTTCCTGCAAAGTTTGTAGCAAAGTTGAGATATTCAAAAATGTTCAGGGGTCAATAAGAAAGTAAAAATTGTGTTAGCACCACAATGCAGTCAGTTTGCCTCTGAAAGTTATTTTATAATAGTGTCAAAATTTATGAGCATAAAATATCAGAGCATGCAAGATGGTTCTGTCATTATGTTAAGTAATTTTGCTAAGTAACTGAAGGCTTTCAACTCTTCTGTCCTTTATAAAAATAAAAAAAATAAAAATATATATATATATATATATATATACATATATGTACAAGACTGATGGTTTTTCTCTAAATCTACTTCTCTCCCCTAATCCAGACGATTGTGGCTGCTATGAATATTCTCACACCGCCATGCCAGTTAGCCATTCCTGCAAACCAATGCCGAATTGATTATGTCCTGAACCAAGCAAACCGGAAGGATTTTGAGTTTCCTTCGGTAAGTTGCACCTTATTTCCTGAGGATCTTTTAGTTCGGCACCTCCTGCACTTGTTTCTTTCTTTCAACTGAAGTCCATTGTGACTCAGAACATCTATGTGTAATCTCACTGGCAGATGATGGAAATGTTATGTCAATAGTTTCTAACAGATTGGCTGTGGCTATTAGTGTGGATCAGCCATAACATTACAACCACTTTCAGGTTAAATGAATAACAATGATTTTACATTTGCACTCAAAGTTGATTTGTTGGAAAAATTAACAGTGGGCAAGCATAAGGGTCTGAGCAACGTTGACAGGGATCAGATTGTGATGGCTAAAATACCGGGTCGCAACATCTCCCAAACTGCAGGTCAGGTTGGGTGTTCCCAGTGGATAGTACCTATTATTATGTGGCCTAAGGAAAGAAAACCGGTCAACAAGCGACAGGGCTTACTAATGCATGTGGGTAGGGAAGGCTAGCCCCTGTGTCCTAATTCCCATAGTAGAGCACCTGTAGCACAGATTGCTGAATACTTAATTACGGTTCTGATAAAAAGGTGTCAGACCATACAGTAAATCAAACAACTGATTTGGTGGCGAAAATGTGACCAATACAATGTTAACGAGGATGGTTTTAATGTTATGGCTGAAGAATTTGAACCTGTCATTGGCTTATCATTTCAGTCAGAAATATTCTCTTCTGCTATCTGTGTGTTTGTGTTTAAAGTCTCCATTGCTTCGTGCTAAAAACCCATATTCTGGATCTGCAGGGATGTAATTAATCCAATGCCAGGACTCTCCTCCCCCCATGCAAACTGTCACTGCTTCCCAAGCTTTACGCCGCCAAAGTGATCGTGATTAAATAGTACATACAAGCTTTAACCAGTTTTATTTTTACTTGCACAGCAGTAAAAGATATGGAGATCCAGCTCAGAGAGATGTTGTCAGAAGTGTTGAATCCTATCAGCAGAAGCCCAACAGTACATGATGTTCCTGCTCCCCATGATTCTGCATGTTTTGCACCATTGTTAAAAAAAACCTTAAAAACAGGAGCAAGCAACAAATCTTTTCTATGTAACCAAATAAGAGCTTTAATCGACCATACAGTGAATCATGGATATAAATGACAGTAACAACTTTAAATTCAGTCACGTATTGAAAAGTTGATTTTTGAAACAACTGAATGAAGAATTATAACTGTTGCAATTCTTAATCACAGTAAAATATGTATAATGCAAAGCGCTTTTTTGTTTTTGTTTTTTTAGATAAACGCAAGTATTTTGTTCAGTCTTATAACTGCTTTAACATGTCATAGAGTATCATATGCAGCCTGTTTTATCCCGCTGGTTTCATGGCGAGCTGTGCTATAAGTGAGTGAGATAGCTCACACAACAGCCTGGTGTGATTACCCTGTGGTTCAGTCGTTAGCAGGTGTACTTCCACTTGGGAGGCAGTCAATTGAATAAGCCTCTCACCTGAGAGAACCACACCGCCTATTAGCACTAATTGTCTGTAATAACCCTAAATGTGTCCAGAGGGACGTGTTCTTCAGAAACACAGACTCTGTGGGATTCCCCCTGAGCACTAGTGTCCTCCTTGCAGCTTGGTAGGGAGCCTATACAGATCAGGGTATTTCATGTGACTTATGACACATGGAGGTCCTATACACTTAAAAAAGTAGAGATTTTCTTTCCATTTGGCACAAAAGTGAAACATTAAAAAAAAATAATTTAAAAAAATCCCTATGTACGATGAAGTCCTCTGTTGCATGTTGTAAATCAAGATAAAAAGACCAAAACTGAATCCCGCTGTAGTAAAAAAAAACGTTTTGTCTTATAACACTAAGCATAAACCTGTGGAACTATATTTGCATTTATGATGAAACTATTCCTATGAACGAAAATGGTTATTTGAATAATCAATTAATTGATTTAGGCATCATTTATCACTGAAAAATGTTCAGTCTCAAATTCTAAAAGTTCCTGGTTCCATGATATCCTTTACCCTTTCTTATATCAGTTCAAGTTAAATATAATGTTGTTTATCAATGGTCAAACAAAAACATGGTATGTACATAAGTAGATTAGACATAAAAAACTCTACCACCAGCCTAATATTGTGTAGATCGCCCTTTTGCCTCAAAAACGTCTCCAACTGTGCTGTGGTATTTGGTATTTAAAATTACCCAAAGCTGCCATCACTGACTGCCTCCACTAACACTGCCTCCCCTGGCTTGCATTCTTCCCATAGTGCATCCTGGGGCCATCTATTCCCCAGATATGCGAAGCACACACACCCCACTGTTCACATAATGTAAAAGAAAACGTGATCTTTCAGCCCAAACCACCTTCTTCCTTCCTTGTGGTCCAGTTCCTTGTGGTCCTTGTGTGTGTATGGCTCATGGGTGCAACCAGCTCATAACCGATCTCCAGTGTCTCTGTTTGGCCGATCTCATCAAACTTGGCCTCCCGACGATCGATCAGCCGGCCGATCGATCGGTGCACCTCTAATTGATTTGTCTAGTAAATAGCTTTTCAGGTATTTCATTCATGTTTCATTTCATTTTCTACTACGAGAAATTAAGGATTGGACGCTTCAGGTGATTTGAGTGAGGACTGTGTCTACTTGTATGTAAGCAAAGCGAATTCTGCTGATATTGTCTCGGATACTTCATGGCGAGTTTATTATGCGGGCCTGTCTGGAGCTGACCCTTCCCTCGGGCTGGACCCAGACTCCCCCTGCGGGCAAAGACTTGCAATCATGGTTTGATCTGATATTGAGTTTTGTCGTTTTCAAGTGGGGCTTGGATGGCCAGAGCATTAATTTAGTGTGAACGCTTTGTTGGTACCACTGTGATTTCAGCATCATGTGGTGGTAAACTAAAAGGAAACTTGAAGAAGCAAAATCTTTGGTATTTTTCTATTGACTTGGTAGCTGTTCAGGAAAGGGATTTAAGCAGAAAATGATCTAATAGGCTCTGCCGCTCTTTTAATTTCCCCACTGCTTCCTCCTCCTTCTCGTCAGCCAGCTTCCCCTTCACCAAGCCTTTAAGCCAACTGGAAACCAGTTGGACTGGTTGACTGTGCCCTTAAAGAGCGAGAGAGGGAAATTAAGCACAAGGCCTGGATTAATCTCTGTCGTGTTATCTTGATTTCTGGTTTATAGTTTGTTAAATAGTTTTCACATCCTCCTAAAATTTTTTAATGAAATTATGAATCGTCCTGGCTTTAGCTAAGATCAAATAAAACATTTTAACGTAATATTTTTACCTTTTATTCCCATCAGTGACACGTTTTATTTACTGTTTATCACTCAAAATCACAAATTTGCCTCTCTGGGCTGCCCCTTTTTTTTTCACAATATAACACACTGCTCTTTGGTTGGGATACAGAAAGAAATCCAAAACCCTCGAATAGGAATTAAATGAGGGGGACCTGATTTGCATTTTTAGTGTACAGAGACTCATTTTCTGTGTGTAAGCTAGTGTAGCATCCATTTTAAAGACTGTTTTCAAACAATGTCTTTTCAATTTACTGTTGTAGATATGCATCATTTACAATGATGAGAAAAGTGATGTAATACTTAGTATGGGTAATATCTGATATTCAGAATACTTAGAATTTTCTATTTGAATTCAAAGATTATCACATAATACAGTGGTGTGTCTTTTATTTTTTCTGTTCAACTTATTATTAATCTTTTGACATGTTTCTTTTTAAATCGGCACATGAAACTTTTTTCCTCTAATAATTTTTCTTATTACTGTGAAAAATGTGTGTTTTTAAGGAATTTTTTTTCTCTAATGACTTATTTAACATGTTTAAAATTGTTCTGTTTAATCTATTGATAGGTTAACTTAGAATATGATTTTTTTTTTATCATCATACACTGATACACTGATCTATAGCCTGAACAATTATCACAATAAAATATATCATATCAGTTGACTATTATGCATTATTTTTCCTTTGATATGTTGTGCAGTTGTATAGAAATAGGTTTTATCTTGTGACAAAGCTTCACAGTTTGCGCTGTTTTTTTGTTGCAGAACTCTTGAAATTGCTTGCAAAATCAAACCCTGAAACATGTTAGACAGCATTTAGTGAAGTTCGGATAAAAATTTGAGTCATACTGTGTCATTTTATCCTTCAACAGTCGAACAGTCTTGAGTGAGATCTCTCTCTTTGTGTACTGACATAAAAAGCAGCCTTGTTTTCTTCATACTCATTCACGGCCCTGTCCAGAAGGAAGCCACATGTTTCCCATTTCATTACTACCATTTACTGACATTCACCTCACGGGCCCCACACTTATCTGATGCCCAGATACTTGGTCGATTGATAGAAAATTAATCAGATTTGACCTCTGACGCTTGACCGTTGGTTTGGCGATTAGTTTGTCTGTTAGCAAGATTACACTAAACTACTCAACGGACTTTCATGAAACTTGTATGGAGGGTTGTTCAAGTCACAGAGAGGAATACAATTTTGGAGTGTACCAGTATGAAGGGGCGGACCCAGGAAGGGGTCCTTTTTCTGATAGATTTTTTTTTGAGCCCGCCTAGTTTTAGCAACAATCTGACTTAAATCACAAGTAATCACAAGTCTTGCTGTTTGTTAAACTCACTCATCACACTTTATTCCAGAACTTGCTTTCAGAGTTATCGTACTGTCTCCTGCCTGCAGCATCAGACAATTAGAGCTGTGTGTGAACTGAACTCCGTACCCTGCATAGTTTGCTCCCTTCTTCTGCCTCTTCAGAGACACTGGGAAGAAATGGCACATTGAGCCACTCAAAACTGTCAATGATAATCAGCAATTACTACTGACTCCAAATATGGAGATAATGGTTAAAAAAAAGAAACTTCAGGTATCCCCATTTCCTGTGTTTCCACTTCGGTCATCTGATCTGCTTTTCCAAACCTCAATATATCATCAGTAAGTAACATAGTGGTTGATCTTCAATCAAGTATGTGTAACAGCATGTAGTATAACTCCCTTAAAATGGTTTAATAGCGCTCAACTGTGTTGTGCGGTATGTGACCAGACGGAGATGGCGGTGAGGAGATAAACCCCTGTGTAGTGACAGCCAAGCCTTGTGTCGGGACAAAGCTCTCCGTTTCTTCATGAACTCAGTAAACTCTTCTCATTCCTGCCGCTGTCATGGACCGCTCATCTGTTGCTCCTCTCCGAGCCGACCTAAAGCTATAAGTTAGCCGAGGGAGTATCGCCGCCTCCCCTCATCTGTCCCGAAACTCTTTCACCCACTGAGATTCAGAAATAAATGGACTTATCCAAAGATTCCTCACACCCCCAACGTTTTCATATATTTACTGTCCAACAATGACAAGAGCCGAATTCGTCAGAGTTTATAAGTTAGTGGGAACAACTTTATTTAAAATTGTTTCTCTTTTCTAATGCCTGCAACTAATGATTGCATTCCTTGTCGACTAATCTGCGGTATGTTTAGTTCGGTCTTTCGGTTGCTTCATCTGTCTTTAAAATTTAGTGTGATGTATAAAACATAAATTCCTTTGCATTTAAAAAGAAAAGACTACAACCATTATTTGATCATCAAAATGGTTGCTGTCATTCATTTTTTCTGAATGGACTATTTGATCTAGGATAAATAAGAATTGATTTGCCCATTCTCATTCAATGCTGCGGATATGTCAACACCTCTAAACCAATAAGGAGTCTCTTGATGATCAAACATTGTTTAAATGAGTTCCCAAGAATCTAGCCAAACCTTAGTTGGCGGTGTCACTCTGCACTTTTTTTTTTGCTATGTTGGAGTTCCAGAAAATGAAACGGTGATGTGCTCCTCCATGAACAAATATCCACAAAAGACGAAATTGTACGTAACTTTTATTTCTGCAAAACCTTTCATAGGTGCCAGCTGAAATTCACCCTAAATAAATGTTCTTTTCTTTAAAAAAAAGCGATTGACCATTTTGTCAGATGGACTGGAATCTTACAAAACCTTTTTTTCCACACAAAAAATGAATGGGCTTGAACTTGCATTGTGTCGCAGTGTTGGTTTTCAGTTTCCTTTCGTATCATCGTTCTGGAAATCTGTAAATATCTAAGAGAACAACATATGTCTCCTTTTGCGACGTCACCTCTTTATTTCAGGGATCCTCGCCTCCTAAAGAAAGTACTCGGCTTGCAGTGCCTATTCCTCGTTGTTGATCCAGATGCTTCTTTCTCTTTCAGGAGTTTTATGATCATGCAAAGATCCTCTGGCAGGACGAGGGCGTGCGGGCCTGCTGGGAAAGATCCAATGAATATCAACTCATCGACTGCGCGCAGTAGTAAGTCTCATTTCTATACAATTTTCCATTTTTTGACCTCTATACTTTCACTTCCTGCTCTTGCAACTAAAAGTACTCTATTTATAAAGTCTGTCATTAGTGGAGATGGACACTGTGACTCTTTGCTAGGCTCCTAATATGGTCATAGCCTCTTAAGGATTCTTTCAAACCAACGTGTTTAAATGCTTATTTTGTTTGATTACCTGGATTGTTTACCTTGAGGTAAATGCGAGAGCTGTCAAGGTTCATGATGTGACCATGAATGCTGTGCTGCCCACAGTGACAGTATGTACTGTATAGTGCATATTGAAAGTAGGTACAGTAAAAAGTATTTACAACAAGGGCAGGATTAACTATGAATAAACTACAGTGTCCATGATCATTGTTCTGCAAGACCCCGTCAGCCAGTGCAACGGTGAGACACACTGAAATGCTAATATCCTTTTAGCGTGATTAAAAACTATTAGACATTTAGCAGTGGAATTTTGAGAAAATTAGCTTGCTTATGTTAGCATAAGCAGAGAGCTATAAGCTCCACTGTGTCCAAGAACATTATCAAAGTGCTGCAAATTAGGCAGTAGACTGTAGGATTATTGCCAAAAATATGCAATCCCAGGTGTCGCATCAGGTCAAAGTTAATTTAGTTTTTTTTATTGTTTCATGGTATTTATTCATAGTAGGGCTACGCGATTCTGGCTAAAAAGAGAATCCCTGTTTTGTCTTGTTTTTTAAACTTATGATTGCAATTGTCTGCATCATTTTTAGATTAGTTAGTGTAAAAAAGGCACCATTTCTTTCTGCGTTTAACTGTCAACTATTAAATAAGTATATGAACTTGTTGTTTCTTTCTGAGGCACTGGAAGTATCTTAATCAATTTGGTTGTATTTGCAATAGCAGCACTTCTGCAGTTATGCTCATGTTAAGAGGATATGATTCGTATTTTGGCTCAGGCTTTTCTGGAGTGCGTCAATGAGACAAATTTGATACATCTTTAAAAACTAGCACTGATTCATACTTACATTTTGAGTGTACATGTAATCACATAAGATTTCAGTTAATTGTTTAACCCTTTTCCTCGCCGTGCTGAACCTAAAATGTTTTCACTGATGGTGTGAAGCATCTTTAGCTTCCTGAACTTTGCTCACTCTTCATCCTCTAGTTGGTCTCTTTCTCACTCTCTTTCCTACTTGTCATTTATTTTCTTATCCACACTTTTTATCGGTTCCGCCTCTGTTATGAGGCATGCAGTGGCCACGTGAAGCCAGAGTTGGTAGAGGGTGGAGGCTAGCAGATTCTCTCAAATGTGCATATGTACATCTTTTGTGTACAGTATGTACAGGAAAGATGCAGTCACATCCATGTGAAGTGGTTTTTTGAATGTATGATATTTTGGAGGAAGGAGTCCTCTGATCCTTAATTCAAGTATGATTAAATGCACACACATTCACTGTCCTGCTTCAGTGAAAATACCAAATAAATAAAACAAGATTTGAACAGAACCATAGTAGGTAGAGGAGGAGTCACGTTAAAGGTTTAGGTTTTGGTAGTTTTCGTGGTCAGATCCATCCAAACAGCCTCATAATCAACCATCGCGATTGAGAGATAATTAATGAGAGTTAGGAAAATGATCAAGTTAATTTCTGCTAATCTAATTAAGATTCAAAAATCTAAAAAAGAAATTAGAGAGTTTAATGCATGTTCAAGGTGTGAATAAATGTTCTTTGAACTACTACCCTTACATGTGAACGTGTCACTGAGCTCCGTATGTCCTTAAAATGCATGTGACCAAAGGTGTTGATTCCTTTCTGTGTGTTTTCACTGGGAGCTGGGGTGTCGGCACGGACTCTCTGTAAAATGATCATGAGGAAACATGATTGTTGACGCAGAGGGTTTCAAGCTAGCGTAGATATAAAGTTATTAAAGACAAGAAAGAATTGGGTAGACAGATATTTAAAGAGATAAAGAGGAGGGCTTCCCTGCATTGCAGGACCTCTCCTCCCTTCTCCTTCTCCTCCTCACTTCTCTTCCTCCTCTATCCCACACCCAGCAGCTCCAATGTTATGGATCAGATGCTGGGCTGGGTGGCCAGACCGGAAGTGCTCCCCTCCCCCCTCCGTGTGCTTATGTAAACGGAGAAGCAGAGAAAGGGAGAAGGGAGAGCTATTTTTATCCCAGGCAGGCTACAGAAGGAGAAAGAATCAGCGACTGTGTGAGACAACTTCAGCATTATTGATGGAAGTTGTGACCATTAAATGAATATATCAACCCTCGACCAACATTGGAGAATTCAGGCCATCATGCCTCTTGTTTAAAAATAAGAATAACGGATTGTATTATCTCATTCATGTCATAAAGACTAAAAGAAGGGAAGAAGTTGTGGATAGGGTGAATATGTTTCTGCCTGTTGAGAAGGAGTCACTGAAGATTTTGTGAATGTGATTTTGCTCTGTCATGACTTACTATAATGCTTTTTCCCCCCTTAATAACACTTCCTGCCTTCCATATATCTTTCCATACACACTTTTTTTTGTCCTTCATCACGTGTGGATGTGTCTTGTTTATTCAGTGTTGGTTATGTTGCTACAACTGGAGACAATTTACATACAAAGTTGGAACATTCTTACGCTCTCCCAAAACCAGGCTCAGACTAGAGGAGATCTAATATCCTAACAGACTTTGAAATCTGTGGATAAACCTCAAAGTTATCTTTCTTCACGGTATTCTTGTATTCTACAATATTTATAAATTGGTGTGCACTACGCCCTCTTGGACGGGCCGGAACAGTTGATTACAAAATAATGAAAAATCAACATTATGAATCTTTAATTGACTCATGTTGATTAATTAGAATAACACTTTTCCCAGTACTCACAAACTATCTTTGAACACAGCATATTATGTAGCATGACTACGCCCCATCAAATACTTAAGGTACACGCAGAGATGCATGGATAACGTCAGCGCCAGCACTATGCACACAAATAGTATTAGATACATTTTGATTTCCCTTTCAAGTGATGGATTAAAACCAATTCATTAAAACACTGCAAAAAATAAAATCAATCTGAGCACCCGAATCACTGCAAAATAATCACTGTGCTGAGTATGACGAGTTAATGTATCAGAAGAGAGAGACACAGTGATGGTGTGCCACCATGAAGATCATTTGTAGAAGTTGGGAAGCCCAACACGTACAAGACACCTAAGAATTGAAATATATTCTGTAGTCCGAAGCCCCCTCATAACACTGTAAAACGACAATACTTGGAACACTAAAAATGACTTCAAACGGTAACGCCCAACTATAAGTATATGAGAGTCAAAAAACTTAATTTTAATAGATGAAGTAATTTTTTTAAGTTCATCTACATTTTCTTTTTTGTGTACGATTACACCCCAAAAGCGTAAAAAAAGCCTTGGAAATCATTTAAATCTTTTCCAATAAACCTTCTTTGTCTAACTGAAGGTCATCTTTGAGATAATCAGTAATGTTAATGTTCATTTAAAATACATATATTATTACAGTTAAAAAAGCCACTGAAGCAGCTTTTTGGTGTATCTTTTTTCCCCGATGCAAACACTTGAAAGCAAAACAATATATGTTAGCATGGGTAACATACTTAAATTTGATTGTTATGACTGGAGTGGTACCTTCTTATAAGGAGATGGAAATGATTTGTTCTGTTGCCCCTTACAGCAGGCACTGACTGATGTTATAGTGTGGAGGCCGCCCACAGTATGTGCGTTGTCACTTTTAAGCGTGATTGTGATTGAGCAATCCAGTCCAAGTTCATATAACTGTTGTAATGTTAACTGTTACTTGACCTCTTCATGGAAAAACATTTCTTCTGCTTTGGAGGTTTATTTCTTCTGTTGCACTTCAGTGAAATATTTCCCAAAGCGTGTTCCATTATCACTGATCTGAAGTGAAGTTGCTGTCTGTGCATGATCATCCCCCCACTCCCCCCTCATGCACGTCAGGTGACACACTGAGAGACACACTGGCTGTCTTGTTTACATCTGCTATGTGATAAGCTGATCAATCTATCCATATCGAGATTGTTGGTCCAGACTTATAATTTGCTATATTTAGGGCTGTCAAATTATTAAAATAAATAATCAAAATAATGACATGCGTTGTGATTAATTAATTAATTCAATAACATAATAACTCACTGAAGTAATATTTACATTAAGAGTGACTTTAAAGTTATTGAATTCAATTCCTTTTGGTAGATTATTCGGTGAATAGATAGACATAAAAATTACAAAGTCCACATCTCTTTTATTTGTTGAGAAACATTGCAATGGAGTTAGTGATGAAGTTAGAGGTAGACTACCCAGCTCGTGTCCGAGGGTTGCTATTGCTTTACAGATGCTTTGCTGTCTCTGATCTCTGAGTGCATTACATTGAGATGTTATTGCTTAAAGTATTCTATCACAGAAATTTCCCAACTGGATGTAATGTGTCCACTGTTGCAAGGGGTCAATGGTCATCATAGAGTGCAATTATCAGCGTTAGCTTTAAATATCATTGTTGTTGTAACTTATTTAGCAATACAAACTGAATATTGATTAAGCTGAAAAAAGTTAATGCAATTCATTTTTAAATCAAAATATTGAATATTTTGTGATTAATGGATTTTGACTTAAAAAAATAATATATGAGCACCAAAGACCTGTAAACAGTAAGAAGGTGCCTAATTGCAGGTAATTAAATGAAATAAAGTCTTATCTTGGAAAAATAATGCTGGAACTCTTAACAATCTCTTGAAACATTTTTGGATGATGTTGATAATGGAATGGATAGGATAGGATGACATTCTTCGATTTATATGTGTCACTTGCTGGTTATATTTGCATTTGTCTGCTAAGTTGTACGCAGGACCCAGTGTCTATGTGTCACATGGTATTGAATCGGTGCATAGACTCCCTGGCTGTGTCCGTTACAGCGTTACAGTCTCGTATGTATGTCGTACCTCTTAGATCTAGTCACATATGTATGTCGTATCTCTTAGATCTAGTCACAGAGATAAAATCAGTCCCCCCTGATTTACTTGTCAGACATCCTCTCTGGAGCCCCTCCTTCCTCTCCTCTCCCACCGAGATGTGTTGCGGTGTTTCTGTAGCGACAGAAAATTGCTGGGATTTAGTCTCTGACTCATCGTGAGGACAGATAGGGCATGTGAGAGAGGGGAGAACGAGTTTCAGAAGACATTTCTTGGGGGGGGGGGGATTAGTTGTGATACTTGGTGTGCTGAACATGTTAAGATCTGTGTGCAGGTGTGAGAGCAGGGCGCTGATCATTAGCATGAGTCAGGTGTATTTCCAGTGTTGAGGTCAAGCTGACGGGGTAGTTGGGGTTTCCTGCTGCTGCTGTGATCTGACTTTATTGAGATTTTTGTTGAACTCTGTGTCTTCTGTGATTATGGCTTTCCCAGGGTTAAGTTGCTTACAACAAACCAGCGTTCCCTGCATTTAGCTTTACTCTTTTCCTGATTTTCTTTTATTTCCCTGTTCTTCATTTGTTGTTTTTGGTTTCTTTCTTAATCACTTTTATTCTTTCTGTTTATACTTCCTCATAAGCGCTTACGTTAAGAATGAGTGTTTCTGTCACCACCTTTGCTCCCTTTGTTAACAGCTTGTAGCTTGTTATTACCTGTTTGATTCTTTTTTCCTAAGAGGGATACCTTCCCCCTTATCTTAAAGTTTTCGAAAATAAAGAAAATATTCAATTTATTATTATTAATATCATTATTTATTTATTTTTTGGCTCTTTCATTCAGTTTTCTATCTCTCCTTATTTTAAGTCATTTTTTTTCTTCTAACTCCTAATTTGTTACTTTTTGTTTCCTAACTCAGCATTTTGTCTTCTCTGTCATTTTTATTTTAAGTCTTTCTCTTTTTCCTTTTTGTCACTTTTTGTTTCATAATTTTCTTAGTCTTGCATTCTTTAGCTTTTCTGTTTGTTTTTTTTGTTGTTTTTTTTTTGCATCTTTTTTGTTATTTTCTGTTTCATTCAGTTATGCATTACTTTCTTCATTATGTCTATGATTCTTTTCTGATTTTGTTTTTCTTCTGCTTCTTCATTCCTCTTGCTCTTGTAGGCTTTTTTTGTGTTGATTTTCTGTTTGAGTTTTGCTCCTTTCTTTCCTCATTGCTAGTCTTCTTTCTCATGCAAACTCACTCCATTCCCCGCATTTCTCTCTTCTCTCTCGCTCTTCTCTCTTCTCTTTTTCGCTCACTCACTTTCTCTTTGCCCCTTACTTCATTCTTTCTTTCTTCCTTTTCATTTCTATCTGCATTCATTTCTCTCTGCCTTTCTGTCTCTCCCTCTTTCTGGCCTCTCTCCAGTTGCACAAGATTTGGAGCCGATTGTCTATTTATAGCGCCTGTGGTTTTGTCACCATGACAACCAAGCTGCAGGCCAGGGCGCCAGGGAGCTATTTTTGGAGCCGTGCTGTAATGTCAGACACAGCCTTCTCTCTTCTTTCTTTCTATCTCTCTCTTTCTGGATGGTGTGTGTGTTTGTTTGATTAATGATCGGCTGGTGAAGCCTTTACTTTGGTCGGCTCACAATGTTAAATCGTTAAACGCACAAAGAAGCAGTAAGCCCCCTCGACCCGTTCTGCTCAGAGGACCATGCACGATTTAATCACCAAGACCATTTTCTGACAGTGCTTTTTTTTTTTTTTTTCCTTCCAGAGGCTTGTAGAGTTTTTCTCAGTTTTTCTAGTCATGTCCAGAGAGTGATTTAAATTTTCTGAAATGACAAATTCAGCTATAAAAGTTAGTTTATGCTCCCAGCTTTGCAGCTTTTAAAAAAAGAAAATTAGTTTGAATTCTCATCAGTAAGCAATTTTCATAAAAGCTGCTCAATTTTAAAACTTTTTAGAAACTTTCCTACTTGAAGTGTAGTTCTAGCCGAAAGTAGAGCTAAATATGTAACATTAATAGTAACTTCTTAATTTTTATCTTGCTGGGGTTTTTTTTATCTTCTGTCCAGGGACTGCGGATGAAAAATAGCCTCTTGGCTAACTCTGGTACATTAACAGAATTTTTATTAATGTACAATCTCCCTGCCAAATAAACTAATAAATTTAAAAAATAAATTTTTGTTGACTTGTTAAAGCAGAACTTTTTATGCTGAGGTTTGAAGTAAATTTGACTGTGTTCAGTTAGACAGAAATATAACGTTTGTGTTTCTTTTTTAACTGATGAACCTTTGTTTGAATATCTGTATTGCTCCTCTGATAGAGAATCAATTGCTGCTGGAACTTTTCAAAGTCAATGAGACATAAATGGATTTTAGCAGATGTAAAAAAGAGGCACCTTTTAGGGACATAATCCTGGCCGTCGGCTCGTATTTGTGTGTGTTTGTGTGTGTGCGCAACGCAGCGGAGCAGCTGCTTAGACACAGGACGAAGGTCCCCAGATGTTGTGTGGTGCGTCGTATTAAACTATAAAACCCATCAACAAAAACATTTAAAGTAAGTTCTGTTAAGTTGTTTTGTTCAGGAAACTTAAGGAAAAATGAAACTTAAGAGAGAGACACTTTTGTGTTATGAGCACGTGAATAGTGAATATAATTACATCCTGACAAAATTAGCAAAAAAACAAGCAAAGCTGTTCTGTTATTTGTGTATCTTCAACGTGCCCCTGTTGATAAATCTGTTTTTGATTTTTGCATCCAAGTAAATGGAGCTAATCATTTCCAGACCCAGCTGCACATCTACGTATGAGCCAGACTTGTCTGCACAGTTGTGTGGGTCAGACAGGCCTAATCCAATGTAGAGCTGAAGACGTTTGATGTCGTTGCACATAATCTGGGTAATCCTTTGTCTTTATACTGCCACTTTAACAAGTTGAATGCATTATGGGAGTGTTATCAGCTTAGTTTGGCCAGTAAGCCACCGCTGATGCTGCCGCTTCTCGCGCCCCTCCAGCATGTGTAGATTGAACTCCGTTGCTGGTTGTAGAAGACAGAAAAATCTAACTCCTACTCGTATTTACACTTGCTGTTGCTGCCTCAACTTTAAACATGTTGCGCTATTTGAAGATTTTGCGAGGAGGAACGTGCTTTAGATTTTTATAGAAATACAATTTAATATAGAGACGAAAATTCCAGAAGTAGTTTCGCAATATTTTTCTTAACATAATAAACATATTTAAACTTCAATTATTTTTCTTCAGTGTAAAGGGACATATTTCTTGTAAATATGACCAAAAAAAGACTGCAGTGTTGTTAATGCGAAGAAATGTATGGATTTAGGAATAAAACAAAAAATATATATAAATAATACAATATAAATGTTCTTTTTCACTGTATGCTTGAAGTAAAAATACATCAAACATACAGATACAACAGATCAAAGTGTACTTATCTTTACTTGTAAATACCGAGTTATTTGAGTCACTGGACCAGAGTCCTGTGTGTATTTCCATAGTTAAGCTCAGCCTGTCTGCCACCCAAGAATAACCCTGACAGGTTATTCCCTGTCTGTTACTGGGGCAGCCACTATTATTTAGTCCAACTTACTAGGCGCGGTTATTATTGGCGCTTCTTCTATTAATAGGAAGAACTGCTAAAAAAATTAGGCAGTGTGTTTGTGCTGGCCGCGTCAACGCCTCCGACCGGAGCTGTAGATAAACAAGGGGTGGCCTCGGCAGATGCTGAAGGCTGCCATGTGAACTCTTGTCATCATCAGAGCTTTTAGAGTCTGCCACATCCAGGTTATTCCTGTGTTTGGGGATGTTGATGGAGAATGAGCATGGACACTCGCAGAGACTGGGCCGTGGATCCGGGTCGAATGCTTGGCTTAACAGGCTGTAGCCCTGACCCACGGCACCGTCTTAGTACTGCGGTAACAGCTGAGTCGCCCGGCCAGTGTTGAGGAGCTCCATGGCACCAGGCTGGTTGGCTGCTTCCTTGCCTCTTTGAACATTTGTTATGAATATGTTTATGACAGGTGGAAGTTACAAAAATTTATTTATAAAAATGGACGTGAAAGGAAAAAAGGAGGGATGAATTATAGAGCGATTTCATTATTTTCAAGCCGATTTAATTAAAATTTCTGTTATATGATCAAAATGTTAACCGTTTATAATTTAAGGAAAGCGGGTGGAAGTAACCAAAATTAAATGATAAACCTGGGGCTGATAAACATTGGATGTGAAATGAAAAATGGAGCGTTGAATTGTCATTTGATTTGACAAACTTTTATTTTAAATTGCGATAATCATTTTAGTGGTTGCAACACCCAGCTAACATTTATTGTTTACAGCTTGCAATTTTTGTTGCGTCAGAATATTTAAAAAAAAGAGCAATTATTTTACTTTCCACCAAAAGAACCCAAGAACACATCCAACCCCCTCCCCTCCAAGGCTTTTCGACTGGCCAGCGAGGCGGAATCATGTCCATCACTGCGGCCATAGCGATGCGCCCTGCTGAACTGTTTGTTCGAGTCTTTCCCTTCTGTTCGTCTGTGCATACACAGACCGGCCCCCTGTTCTCAGTGTGTTACCTGCAGCCCTCCTGTCACATTTCACCCCTGCCCGCCACATTCCTGGTTATCTCAGAGGGGGTTACATACTTTTGCCCTGAGAGGCAGCTACTAGCAGGCATCCAGCCTTTGTAGTTGCAAGAAGAGTGGCAGACGATCAGTCAAAACGGCCAGCGGGCCGCAATCAAACAGGAAATGACCATGTTTGTCTATTTTAGCAACCTCTTTAGCAAATAGCCAACCGTCACTGTGAGACAGAGATCCTCAGCCTATTTAGCTTTCACATGCTTCAGTGTTCACCTAGAAAATAAGCACTGCCCTGATCCATAGTTTCTTGTTAAGTATTTATTTTAGTACTCGTCCACGTTAACCTCACTCACTATAAATGCTCCGTTTTATATTTAATGATAGTCTGTAAATAATGTTTGATTCAAAATTGTTTCATTGAGATCTGCATCTTTTTTAAGGCATAAATTAGCACAGGTTTGGACATAGTAAGAAAACGCAGAAAGCCCACAGGGACATATCCATATATCATATACATTTTCATAATTAAAAACAAAAACATGTTGGTGTTATTTTTGAATGCAAGGACAAACTTTTAAATGGTTAAAATGAAATGAGAGAACATGACTTTATATTAGTACAGGTGGTAATAATTTTAGGTGACATAAAAGACTACTGGAAACCAAGCCTTAAAACAAAACAGTATTTTACTTATCCATGTTTTATTTTTTGAATAATTTTACGCTTAAAATTTTTTCGGTTATTCACATAAATTCTCTTTAAAAACAGCAAATACTAAAAGTTGCTCTTCTTGTTTACCCCCAGACTTTTGTTGAAATAACACTTTTGACGATGATGCAATTCAAAATTCAGTCTTTTCACAGATAAACCCTAGATTGTTTTACTTGTTTTTGTTTTCAATCTTTTGTATCTTAATTTTGTGCTTTTTAAGACTGCAGTTTCTAAATTGTACCTGACTAAATTTGCATTTTATTTAGAGGGCTTCCGTGGCAAACGTTATGAACCGGCAACGACCCTTGACAAAACAGAATATTTGTTTATCTCTTTGTCTACTTATTTGGCACTTTGAGATTTGATCCAAATGTAAAGTGCATTATAAATTAAATGTATTATTATTATTATTATTATTATTATTTCCTTGCAGGGGCTACTTAAATGATATTTAACTTAATAAATGATATTTAACTGATTTAACTTAAGAGCCAATCAGTTGAAGAATGATTTGAATGACGTAAATGCTGTGGAGGGTTTAATCCAGTAAAACTTTTCCAAGGATTTTTTTTTTTTTTTTTTACATGTTTGTAAATAGCTTGTTGTGTTGTTTGTTGGACACAGAAAGTCAGTTCAGTCCTCCCAGTTTGCTTTCAGGTGTAGCTGTTGCAAATGTCCAGCATAGTCAGACAAATCCCCCACTGCTGACATTTTAATTCACCCTTTAGAGGCACTACTCTGGGGAAATATGCAGTACTTGTGTCTGATGGATGCGACCAGTGGGACATTGACTATAGCTGCAGATTTAGCATGCCACTTAATTCCTCCCAATGTAACGGCATTGAGATCAGCCCACTCGTGTTTCCACTGTGGGAGTGTTCTTTTCCCTGCTTAATACTTCTTCAGTACATCTGAATTTTGGAATGGTGTCTGTGCGTTTCAGCTCAACATCATCCAGAGATTCTGTTTATCCCAGCCTTTGTCCTATGTCCTGTTCACATGTATAATGGGTCTGCGGCTCACATACTGTGGATGTGGAGGGATGTTTGTAATTTTTTTTTAATTCTACGAACAGATTCTACTTATCTTGTGTTTTTGACAGATGTCTAAGTTTCACTTGTCTTTCTTCAGACCTGTTTTAGTACTTGTTGCTGCACACACCTCTAGCAGGTGACCCTGATACAGTCATTATGGAAACATGAGGGTAACTGGCACATATAGAAAAGCAGCGGTAATATAGGCCAGCTTGTCGGAACAATTAACATGCATTTGGGTAGGCGCTCTGCAAATCTGAACTGCGAAGGCCTGCATACCCACCCACGCATGAACAAACACACACACACACGCACACACACACACACACACACACACACACACACCTCTCCTCCTGTGCAAGTACTACTACAGCAGCTCCATTGACAAGGCCGCTCTGACAGAGCAAAAGGCTGCTTGTGACTCAGACTGGCTGCCTGTGATCTCACTGTGAATTCATGCATACGCCCCCTGGTGGCTATTTAGGGACCAACATCCTCGATCTTTCTCTTACTTCCACCAATGTACTGGGATATGTCTGTGTTGTTGTGTGTCTTAGAGGCCTATGCGGTTCTCACCATACTTAAGTACGATATAATATATTATATTGTTAAAATCTGTCTTCTGACTGTATTTTTCTTTTCTCGTTGCAGCTTCTTAGACAGGATTGAGGTGGTCAGGCAGAGCGACTACACACCCACTGATCAGGTTAGATTTTATCAAAAAAACATTTGCACTGTTTTTATATTGAAGTAACGCTCTGTAGCAGCTACCCAAACATCCATGTTTTCTTTAACGCCCTCCTGCTCCATCTATGTTTTTCAGGACCTGTTGAGATGCAGAGTGCTGACATCTGGGATCTTCGAGACGAGATTTCAAATAGACAAAGTCAATTTCCAGTAGGTTATCACAAATGTATTATGGCAGTCGAAGAAAAATTGGTTGAAAGGATGCAAAATTATTTCCAAGACTACTGTAAATGAAAAAAAGTATAAACTGTTAGAAAAGACAAAATATGAATTAACTGGTTGATAAATAATTATATTCATTTGTGTTACATAATAGCTGTCTTTTGTGAGACAGCAGTCTCACAAAGCTGTCAGTGCTAGATTTTTCAGTATTTCTCTGTAAGTCTGGGAATGAAGCCTAAAACTTCCTCTGTCTCTCAGCATGTTCGATGTTGGTGGTCAAAGGGATGAACGTCGAAAATGGATCCAGTGTTTTAATGGTATGATGTTTGTTGTTCAGCTCGCTCTTTTGTGTCTGTGAACTACTTAAGCGTAATCAAAAATTTCCCATTTATTAAATTGCTTCCTGGCATCTTGTTTTATAGTTTTTGCCAGACACTAGTCTGTTTGTCTCATTCAATCCAAAATACAAGATAGGATGCACAAGGATTTTTTTTTATTTGTCCATCTTTGGTCGGTTAATCCTACTCTGTGGTGTCTTCGTGTTTGGCTGATTCAGATGTGACCGCCATCATCTTTGTGGTGGCGAGTAGCAGCTACAACATGGTGATCAGAGAAGACAATCAGACCAACAGACTACAGGAAGCCCTCAATCTTTTCAAGAACATTTGGAACAACAGGTCAGCATTCACTCCCCTGAGTTTTTCCTGAAATATAACTGTCAGACAGAAAAGTATTAGCTCGTAGTATTTCTCAGCAATGTCAATATAACATATCCTAAGGTGGAATGACGTACAAAACGTATAAAAAAAGCAAGTTACAAAAATAGCCTGTCGTGTTGTAAAACGAATGTGTACGGAAATATAAAACTACTATAATTTATTACTATAAAGAAGAATATTTTCTTTGAAACAGAAACGAAGGTGCATAACCGCCCTGGAACGTTTGATCCCAGTTTTAAAATATTGGGCCATTTTGTACCATGTCATAGGAAAGGAAAAGATGATAAATAATTTTAACCTGAATTCAAAAGCACAAAGTTATAAAGATAATAATAATTAATAATAATAAAAAGGAGAACGAATGACTGGCTAAACAATATCGCTCATGTCCCTTATAAAAAAAAGTGTTTTCTACTGCAATCACTTAGTGGTTTGAGTTTTTGAGCACAATTCACTTGAAGCTCTGTCAGTCTCAAATGTTGATCCTGGTGCCTAAAAACATGTAAGGATAAAACCTTTTTCAAGGACAGCCTCTACGGATGTGTACAAGCTAGTGAAATCTGTGGCAAAAACAATAGCTGAAATTAGAAGCAGATGAAGAATATTTCACATTATGTAACTGTCCAACATGAAAGTATTACTACTTTTTTTAGTCCGATTTTTTAAATATGGTTAAATCTTAAGAAAATGCACTCTATTTAATACACAAACAAAGATTCTTGCATTCCTGCCCTGGAAATAAAACCCCCAAATTCAAAAGTGAATTACATAACACATCAATAACAAAAAGAATACAACTTTTGGCAAATACTTTAACCAAAATGCATATAGTACACAACTATATAATATTAATAACCATTATAGAAAAGGATGATAGCTTTTACAGATGTGTTCCAGCCAGTAAAATCTGCAGCAGAAAAAAAAACAGCTGAAATGCAGAATCTGATGAGGACAGATTTGTTTTCTTTCATTTCTTATTTCTCATGTTTTCATTCACCTCTACAGGTGGTTACGGACCATTTCTGTTATCCTCTTCCTGAACAAACAGGACCTGCTTGCTGAGAAGGTTTTAGCAGGGAAATCTAAAATCGAAGACTATTTCCCTGAGTTTTCACGCTACACTACACCTGATGATGGTAAGATATTGACTTTTTTTAAAGAGGATTGAATTGATTGATTGATAATTCAAGACAGCAGATCCATTTTTTTTTTTTTAATCTATTGTTCTACTGGACTTTCAGTGAGATACTTTGAAAGCATCAAGTCAAACTGACTAAAGTGAATTTTGGCTATCCCTAATGTAAATAATAATAATAATAATAATAAGTTTTTTTTCACATAAAAGTTGTTTTCTTTGTTTCACCTGAGGTCGTATCAAGCCTTTCCCTGACTTGTAGCCAATCAAAGCTTTTGAATGATCACTGTGAATGAATGTGGGGCAGCATTTCTGCCAGTCTGAAAAGTGGTGCATCCTCTCGCTCCAAGATAATTCTTTGTCCCACAAGCATAACATCAACTCACTACTCCTAATCCAAAATAATGAGGGTATGGACATGTGCAGAACACGTGTGGAAACAAAAGCAGTCATGAAATACTAATGTTTTGGTCAGAATATTTCATTAGTCGTCTTTGATACCGAAGTGCTATTGCTTGGTTAAAAGAAAATCTTCAATATGACTTGATTTCTCCTTCTCCAACAGCAATACCCGAGCCAGGTGAAGATCCCCGTGTCACAAGGGCAAAGTACTTTATTCGGGATGAGTTTTTGGTATGTATAATCTTGTACAAACACGTAAATGTTTTAATTACTTGAATTCCATTAGGTTTATAAATACCTGCTTGATTGACATAACAGCGTAGGTAACATTAAGTGTGATATAAACAATGACCTCACCTCTGTTGTTTCATCCTCGTAGATTTTCACACATGTGATTTCTAAATTGGCTCCCTATCCATTCTATTTTTGACTCCTATATATTCTTCCTTACCTAAACTATAACATCTGTTATGTAAAGGTGGATGAAGTTTCACAAGCAAAAGACAGAAACTGACATAAATGAGCTGTGTACAATAAACAAGTCAGGTTTACCGTCCCCAGCACTGCCAAACCGATGTTGTTTATCTGAGTCTATTTTAGTATTTTGACAAATATTTTTTAGGCATGTTAATGTGTTATATGTCCTATAAAAAGCCAAAGGTACTAGATGGATTATTGAAACGGTAAATTTAAAGAGACATATTACTGATTGAATAGTTGGTGTTAAGTAGGAGATTAATAGTTATAATAGCTACATTAAGGAAATGATTAATCATTGAAATACTTTGCTAAAATCAACAGGGCAATTGTTGAAACAGTTCATCTAATGGATGGTAATTTTAAACAAAATATAAGATTTTTTTATTATATTTCATAGAGCTAATAAAAATGTTATTTAAAAAATAGTAAAATATAAGATATTAATTGAACCATTTAGCTAAAAGCAATGAGTAAAATGTGAAAAAAATTTGAGCAATTTTTAGTAAAAAGTAATGGATAAATGGTTAGCTAAATGTGGTATATGAGTGGTTGAATGAGTTAGCTTAATTAATGGAATTACGGTTAAAACAGGCTTAAACTAACGAAGGTCTAACTCATCACGAGAGAGGGGTTAAAGGAATAAAATTTTGCAACGGTATCCTTCTATAGTGCTGTTCAGTGACATCCAGTGCATCAACGGGGGATGTTGGTATGGGGGTCTGTAGCTCATCTGACAGGGCTGTCGGTGACATTAAATGAGAAAGATTGGAAGCACTACTGAACTTTAGTTTCTTTTTCAGAGGATCAGCACAGCCAGCGGGGACGGACGGCATTACTGTTACCCCCACTTCACCTGTGCCGTTGATACAGAAAACATCCGTCGCGTCTTCAATGACTGTCGTGATATCATACAGCGGATGCACCTACGGCAGTACGAGCTCTTGTGATCGGCGGCAGCATCATGTCTACTTAATCTACCTACCTATATTCCCCCCAACCCCCTATTGATCCAATCCAATCGCCCCCTCTACTTCTACCAAACATCATCAGACAACATGGCAAAAGAATGAGCAACCCACCAACTGCTCTCCACTCAAATCTAACTCCTACTTCCACTGCAAGAAAGACCATTACAGGAAAATAACCTCATCAACATTTTGCCGGGACTGTCTGCTCTACTCAGCTACACTTTGACCTCTGCAGGAGGGTCATACTGGAATCCCTCGGTGCAGGCTATCCCTCCTTTTAGCTCTCTTCCTCTCTCAAATACTTGAACACCTATGTTCACACTAACACACAGACACACACTACAGCTTAAAACATCCAAAAACCTTAGATTGGCTTTAATGTCTCATATCACGCACACATGCAGACCATCACACACACACACACACACACACACGCGCACACGCGCAGAAACATATAGAGCCTTTTCAAACCAAGTCCTCCTGCTCTTACAAGTTTGCAGAAGCTGAATTGAATAATGCATTCTCAGAGAGAGTTTATTCACCACGTGGTAAAGATGAAGGAGGAGAAGAGGAGAACGATGGACACGGAGGATGGCAAACTGATAACAGAAGAGGGCTGTGAGCCTTTTTGTGCCCGAACAGACGGACTAATTGACTAACGTCTGCCTGTGGACTTGATGACTCGGAACAAAAGACAACGTGGCTCACATGACTCGCTCTTCAAGGAACCAATTGAGGAGGAATGGCATAAAATGAAAAAAATAAAGGATAGATGACGACAAGAAAAATTTTAGAATATGCAGAAGTTAATGCGTACCAGTGAACTTCATGCTGTGCAAAATATCCAAACTATATATATATATAGATATTTATATATGTGTGAATATAAATATGTGTACAATATATATATATACATATTTATATACATATTTATATATGTATATATTTATATATGTGTATATATATGTGTATTTATATATATGTATATATGTATATTTATATATATTTATTTATGTGTGTATATATATATATATATATATATGCATATATATATATATATATGTGTGTGTGTGTATATATATATATATATATATATATA